>PVKS010009868.1:37530-60998 GCA_004027875.1 Aplodontia rufa
TGTTACATGGAGAAGTGACAGCCTCTTCAACAAATGGTGCTGGACAAACTGGTCATCCACCTGCAGAAAGTTGAAATTAGACCCATATCTTTCTCCTTGCACAAGAATCAAATCAAAATGGATCAAGGAGCTTGGTATCAAACCAGCTACGTTGCAATTGATAGAAGAAAAAATTGGTCCAACACTTCAACATTTAGGAATAGGCAAAGACTTTCTCAACAGGTCTCCAAAAGTGAAGGAAGTAAAGTCAAAAATCAGCGAATGGGATTTCATAAAGCTAAAAAGCTTTTGTACTGCCAAGGAAACAATCAAAAGAGTCAAGAGGTTTCCTACAGAAATGGAGAGTATCATGGACTATGATCCCTCAGACAAGGGTCTCATATCCAGAATCTATAAAATACTCAAAAATGTCAGCTACATAAACACCAACAGCCCAATTGATAAAGTTATAATTGTATCTTATCCAACATAAAATATTTCAAATATGAGGCAAATTCATGTTACTTATTACAGATGTGTTATATATTCAATTCCTTGCTAAACACAGAGAAATATGATGTCTGCATAGTTATCAATATCAAAATAGTGTCTGAATTTGATTGTAAATAGAAAAATGACAAATATAAAAATTTACTTAATGTCAAAGTGTTTCTGAAATTTTTGCAGAAAAATAAGGTGAGATTATTTTTAAAATAATATGATGAATAATGCATTACTCAGTTTTGTATTACTATAACAAAATATCCGAGAAAGACTAATTTTCTAAAGAAAAGAGGTTTATTTGAGGTTCAAGGGCATAGTGCTAGCATTTGCTCAGGTTTAATGAGGGTCCTATTGGCTGAATCATTTAATGGCAGATGGTGATGGGGAAAGAGCTTGGAGGAAAAAACAATCCCAAGATAAGAAACAGAAAACAACTTAGGGGTACAGTTCAGGCTTCTATAACAATTTGCTCTCATTATGACTCCCTACAGGAGACCACTATTCCCTTCCAAGAGCAGCATGCCCAGTGATCCAAGGCCCCTCCCTTTGGCCCCACCACTTAAAGGTCTTCGCTGCCTCAATCACGACACTGAACACCAAGCTTCTACACATGGACCTTTGGGGAACAAATTACATTGAAAACATAGAAAGAAATAAGGGATAATTAGAAGCCACCAAATAAAATGTGATTACTAACACAGACAATAAGCATGTCAATGGAATAAATAAAAGAGTCTGAGGTACAGTAAAATTTAGTGTAGGAAAGAGGAATCTTTGCAACTTGAGGGATTGATTTAGAGAATAACTTTTAAAGAGTAAGACAAGTGTGAATCATGGATTTAAACTCTGTGACACTGAGAAAATTACTCCAATTCTTTCAGTATCTATTTCAAGTAGAAAATGGAGCATAATGATAATAAATACAGAAAGCACAAACCAAATACTGTCATACCTAGACTATTCCATACCACAGGGAACCGAAATAGTATCTTTTCTGATTCCAGTCTCTTAATATATGTAGGGTTCCCTTCCTAACTTGAGTGCTGGAATAAATATAGTCTTTCTTATGCAATTGTACTTGACAATGATGGCATTTATTTTCCTGAGTAGCCAAGTCCATCCCAGCACCTCTCAGTTCTCCATGTGAAGTTGAATTCATATTATCGCTTTTGTTGCTACTTCTGATTATTATCATTTTTCATGTGTTTTTTATTCCCTTTGTAGTGCTATAGTCACTAGGTCATTGTACGACAGGGTTCTCTTTCCTAAGCTCCTGGGAATAGAGTGGAATGTAGTTTCGATCACGACTTGTTAACTCTATTTGGTCAAATGCATTCTGTGTTTATTCATTGCCCTTATTCTTGTGGTTAAAAGAATGCAAACAACTTTACAGTTCACTTTTTTTTTTTCTTATCCTTGTTCTTTTTTCTTTCACCCTTCAATCTTTCCGAGTCCTCAGGGCTTTCCTGACCTGTAGAGGTTAGTCTGAATTTACTAACTTCTGTTAGATCCAAATGTTACTCTTAAGTCTTTTTGATTCCCTTTTCTGTTTTCTTTTTTTCCCCCTCCCTCCGTCCTTCCCTTTATTTCTCTACTGGAGATTAAACCCAGGAGTTCTCTACCACTGAGCTATATTCCCAGCCCTTTTAATTGTCTTTTTTTAAATTTTTTTTTTTTTGAGACATCTCTCACTAAGTTGCCCAGGCTGGCCTGAAACTTGGAATCCTCTTGTCTTAGTCACACCTGAGTCAATGGGGCCACAGGCAAGTGTCACTATCCCCGGCTTCTAACCCTTATATATAATTAATTTTGCCTCTGATGCAAAATTATTACTCAAAAATATTAATAATAATAATCCTACAGTCATACAAATAGAATATTGTTTTTTTGCTGGTTGGAAAGATTGTAGACTATTAGATTTTATGTCATGCAACAAAATACATTTTGAGTAATAACGTATTTATTTTAATATACCATACAATACTATTTGTGGCTGAAATAATTAAACATAAAAATTGAAATGATGAAAACATTAAAAAATAAATATTGCTTTAAACCAAAAGGGTGATGGATTTCAAAACTTGAAAACCAATTTTGTGAAGAAAGATGTAACTAGTAAATCACACAAAATTTTAAGTTTTTATTTGAAACAAATATTTACATACTTATGTCTCTATACTTTTTAAACTAATGTCTTACTACAAAGTAATAGAAAGTGTTTTAAGGGAATATGATAAAGGATTTTGTCACTATATACATATTGGTTTTAGAATATCCTTTAGTTTTTAAAAATCCTTCAGATCCCTAAATGGTTTTATTTGTATTTATTAGTATGTACTCTAAAGGAAATTAATCCAGGTATTTCAAATATTTGCTTTCAAGCCAGGCATGGTGGCTCATGCCCATAATCCCAGCAATGTGAGAGGCTGAGGCAGGAGATCACAATTCAAGGCCAGCCTTGGCAACCTAGCAAGATCCTGACTCAAAATAAAAAAAAAAAAAAAAATGGCTAGTGATGTAGCTCAGTAGTAAATCGCCACCGGCTTCACTCTCTCATGTTGGGAAAAAAAAGAAAAGAAAGAAGAAAATACAATTTTAAAACAGTACAAGTAAGTGAGGAAGCAGCATTGTCTCCTGTTTTAGACCTGGCTTCGCATTCCCAGTGTGGTCACAGCACCCATCTGGAGCAGCTCTGGAGAGCTGCATTGCCGCACTGCTCACACACAGAGAATGTGAGTGGAAGAGGCAGAGTACTGCTCTTTTCTTTCTGTCTTTCCTTTCTTCCCTTCCCTTCTTTTCTTTTTTCTTTTTTTTTTATTTTTTCTTACCAGGGATTGAAGCAAGGGGTGCTTAATCACCAAGCCACATTCTCAGCCTATTTTATTTTTTGTTTTGAGATAGGGTCTTGCGAAGTTGCTTAGGACCTCACTAAGTTGCTGAGGCTGACTTTGAACTCACTATCCTCCTGCCTCGGCCTCCTGAGCCACTGGGATTACAGGCATGCACCACCATGTCCAGCTCAGGTGGCTGCTTAATATTGTTTTGAAGTAGCTTTGACTTTGTACAGTCCTGGAAAAGTTTTTGAGGAAGCTTAGGGCTTCCTAGTTCAGATCATTTGCTAATAAACATTGTCAGACCACTCAAGGCCATACCAGCAGGTGGAATTGATATCAGTGTCACAAAACAGCATTTCTGTTGTGTCAGTAAGAAGGAATGATATGGGTGTGGAAGTGGCAGTCACAATTTTCTGTAAACCATAAAGTTTACTGTTGTGAATCCATTTATTTTAGGTTAATCACATAATTAAATGGAAACATGTTTATGTTGTAAATTTGAATACAAAATTAGATGGTTCCTGTGGTCAATTAAAATATTTATAGATACATCTTTAAATGACTAGGGATTTGATCTAAATAAAGCTGTTAAGGGTTTTGTTTGATTGTTTTTAAAAGACTGGAAGAAAATATACCAAAAATTTATCAGTGATTGCCTCAGGATGTGGATGTGTAGTTGCAGATATATAATAGCAAAAACAGTGATTATCCAGTCTCGGCCTACTATGGAATGCTAGGCCACTGAACTATTTTCTTCCAGGATTCTCTCACTTAATGAATCAATTCTTTGTTGGTTAGAATTAGGTCCAGAAAAGCTGTTTCCCAAATAATTCATTTCCTTTATCTTTGATGAATGGAATTTTCAATAACATGTGTCAGAAATTTGTCAGTTGATGTGACTTTGCTGAAAGAGATTTTCAGCAGATGTCCATAGCCTGACTCTCCCATTGCTGCTTCGTTTGGATTCTGAGGCAGTCCGTGATCTGTGTTAGAATACATCATCTGTTTCCTTCCTCCAGCTGCGTGCTCGGTGGCACAGACCCTCACTGCTGTTTATTTTGTAGCATCCCGTATTCTCCCACTCTGTCGGAGCTATAACCTGTTTCCATACCTGATTAATGAATGAGCAGCACTCCATCAGGAAGTACTGCATGGCTCTGGACACGGCCCACTCAGTCCTGCCCTTAAGTAGTCCTGAGTCCAGTTCATGTGCTGCAGCTACTGAATGCTACTTGTTTCAATCACAGTTGCTTCTTTAATGTGTCATACAGTTACATACATTTCTAACATAAAAAAAAATAGACGACCCAAAGTTATTTGATGGCAACATAAAATTACCAATGAAAATACTATACAGCCTTGTGTAATTAGGTAAACATCAATAGTTAATAGAATCCTATTGTAAATATAGGGTAGGATGCCATGTGTTGGGCCAGGTCAAACTGCAAGGGTGTAAGGTTTTACAAGAAGCTGTAACCGAGAGGTAAGATTAGAAAGTACCGTAAGGATAATCTTGGAGGAATATATTTGTCCTTGGTGACCCTCATTCATTATTATGTGGCATCCTCGTAGAGCATGCTGGATCTCACTGATAATTTTAGAACAAGTTCTCAAAAGTATCTTCCAATTTTGTTGTTGTCAAAGCCTGAAATAACGACATTAAATTAACATTTGTTGAATGTTTATCATGTGTTTGGAATTGAGACATTTTCTTTCAATTCTTTCAATACTGCTGTGAAGAAGGTGCTATTATTATTGTCACCATATGTCAGCTGAGGTTTAGATGAAATAACTTAATTAAGATCATCCAATTATTTAGTCATGATAAAGGAGCCTTTACCTCAAGAGATTGTTTTTAGACATTTCATTCTTCTCCACTAAATACACCATACAAAATTGTATGAAAAACATTAAAAGCTGTACTTAATATAATTAATATACAAACAAGGTCTTGCAGATGTAACTTAGTAGTAAAGTGCTCACCTATGATATAGAAGGCCCTGGGTTCAAACTCAGCATGTAAAGAAAAAAAAAAAAAAGCAAAAACCAGAGAAAATTGAGCTGTTTCCAAGAAACTGTAAAACTATCCTAGAAATGGAAGAAAGTGGAGTCTCATGTCCAGATCCTCCACAAATGACACCCTGATGATGAAGACCATAGCCTCCTCTAACAAGGCTTTCCATTAACCTCCCAGTCCCCCTGGTTACTTTTACACTTGACGATGTTATTTGTGTCAAATGAATTACCAGTAGGAAGCTTTCTTGGGATCCTCCTAGCTGCTCCGTGCATTTCTCCAGAAGGTTTAGTTTGCTCGTCCACGTCCTGAGCTTCATTGTTATGGTGCATTTGTAGTAGAGGGGTTCTGCGTTGTTACTTATTTTATCTTATGCCTTTTCCCTACTGAGACCTATTTATTTATTTTTTGTAAGCACAATATCACTTCATATCGAAAAGACCTAACTCCAATTTTCAGTAAAGATATGTACCTAGATTTGCATAAGTGTGTGGCACCATAACTGTAGTAGTCGAATTTCTTCAAGTGTAGCACAGCTTTCCATTTTATTTTCACAGTGTGTGTTTTATTTGTTCTTTTAGGAATATTATAATCATTGTTTCTATGTTGCATCATTTCTTCAATTCAATATAAATCTTGCAAGTCTTACAAGTTTCTCGAGTCCATTAGCTATACTCCTTAGAAACAAACTCTCTCAGCGTATCATAAGAATGTGCACCTGGTTTATTGCTTTTCCTTTGGATCAGAGCCTCCAGTGGTACTCAGTCATTCTGGATCCTCTTGGTGACTACTTCAGAAATTATCAGAATACCTTAGTTCTTCCTAAGAGCTGGTCATTCCAAGCTTGCATTATTTCTCATTGTTTTTCTAGCTTTTTAAATAGTTCTGTATATCTACCAGGACCCAATTAACACTAATTAACAATAGCCTTTGAAAGTCAATTAATTGTAAACCACCCCAAAATCATAGTACAAGATCTCTAAGAATGATTCAAGATGAATTGAATTCATCCACAAAAAAACGAATTTTCAATTCAGGCAGAAAGTTTTCTGAAGATTGGAGGTCTCAGGTTTTTTTCCTCTCTGTAAATTGAACACCCTGCCAAGAAAATAAAACACGTTAATTTTCTTTTTGTAAATACTCCTTGTCCTCTGTGATAATTATATGAACTTCTTCTGAATGAACTTTCAGGTTAATTCCTTGTATTTGCTGCAGAAGTTTAATGTTGTCCAGTCGTGTGCCTTTTTTTCTATCTTCTTTATGTCTGGTTAAGTAGTGTATTGACTGAAACAATCTCACAAATCAACTGTTGCTTTCTTCCTGGCATTTGTATGTATAGTGATACCTCTTATTATTTCTTTTCCCTCTTGTTCTTCTTTCCTTATCTTCTCTAGATTATTGCACGTTTGTGTACCTCAGGTCTCAAAAATTGATTGTTAGTTACATTTGATGTGCAAAAGAATTAAGATTACCAGTTTTGTTTTGACAATTCAGTTTCATTCCATTACTTTAGAGTTGAACACAATCTATTTAACCTCCTTCCTACCTTATTTTCCTATTGACTTCAAGAACTTTTATAGCAAATGTCAAGTGTGTCTATGTGAGTTAATGAAGTCTATTCAAAACATTTCTCATAATAGAATTTTTAATAAAAACATTAAGTTCTAAAATATTTTAAACATTCAAATGAAAGGGCAAAATACAAAAATCAAATATTAAACTAAATTTTAATTCCTTAGACAACTTTTAAAATTGTATTTTTAAAATTCAAGTTCTATTTTTTTATAATAGAAGTTTTGAACTTTTTTTTTATATTTATGTGGATTAGGGTACCTGACCAAAATGTGTATTTTATTCCTCTGTAGTTGAGCTAATGTAACAACCCTGGTGCATTATCAGCAACCTGTACAGTAAGTTACATATTCTGGAGTTTTTCTGACATTCTGTAAGTCATCTGGGTAAGAGAAAAATATATTAATACCCCAGCAATTATAATCTCTTTCAATATAACACCTTCCAAATCTAGCAAAATGAGGATTCTGTATTGTTAATCTGTTTAGAAATTGATTTGTCAACATGAAATAGAAGGAAGGTGCCATATAATTTTCCATGTGGTTCTCAAATAGAGTTACTCCGAACTAAGTCTATAAGTCTATAAAGTAATGTCTTTTGTTTGTTTTAAAACTCATAGAACATCATCCAAATTGGAATTTTAGAGCTTGGTATACTAAAAAAAATAGTAAAAAACCTCAGTATCATTGTGTAGGCTTAGCAGAATTAAATTTTGTTCCTTATATAACCATGATTCATAATACAATTATTTGATTCTTTGTATTTATTTAAAATGAGGATAATTGAAATTAAATAAAGTAGTTTAACTGAATGACTCAAATGAAATTCTTTTATAATTACACTTTCTGGTAGGTGTTAAGCTCACTTATGAAAAAATCACTAATGGATCAAACTTCATATTTTTCTCATTAAAATGTATATGGTAAAGTTCTTGATTTCATAATGATTTGGACTTACTTTATGGAATCCAATCTACATTCATTTAATAGGCTTCTACTAAATCACTGGTTATATTAAAACATTTTCAGAAGCATTCATATTTGAAGATATGTTTAAGTTTAATTTGTAAGGTTCTAGCCATTTTCTTATAGTCTAGATTAAAAAGTAGAGTGCTGGAGCTTGAGCAGAGGCCTGGTGGTTAGGGCAATTGCCTGGCAGGCGCAAGTACACAAGTTTGAACCCCAGCACCATGTGCACAACAAATGTTGGAGGAAAAAAATCACATGAAAAACTAAATAAAAAATTGCTTCATTCTCTCTTCCTCTCTCTCTCTCTCTCACTGTTCCTCTTTCTTGGGAAAAAAAAAAAAGGAGATTACTCTGTGTTCTCTTGAAGTTAATGAAAAATATTTGCTTTTGGATTTGATTATTAGATATATTTTCAAAGAAGTAAAATTAATTAACATTGAGGTACAATAAATAAATTCTATCTTATAAATTATCTCCTAAAAAGGGAAAGTTAAAGTCAATATATTACATTCACTACAGCCTCAGTATGACTAAACCCTACCCACTAAGCAAATTTTAGAAGATTTTCAAAATAAATCACAAAAATAATTTTACAAAGAAAAATGCATAAATATTTTAAATATTCAAATATATAAGCATTTATTTTACATAGTGAATAAATGAGGCCTAAGAGACACATTTGTGAATTATAAATGTAGCAAACATTAATTAACATTGTCATTTCTTGTTGAAACAGTTTTTGGAGACTTTTTCCATGCTACTTTATTTCTGTCTATGGTATTTCCAATTATTTCCATATAGAGTAATAAGCAAGCCATGGACACAACACATCAACCAGGTTTTTCATTCACATTTTATTGGCCAGGAAATGAGCATTAAGAAATCATATTCTTAAGTGCTTACAAATTGAACTTTTATTCCTGGTCTTTTATTTAAAGCATTGTATCTTGGGGCTTCTATAGTTTTCAGCTTTTTTCAATTTTCTCTTTAATTTTGGTTGTCTAAATAAAACAGAAAGTTTTTTTCCACATAGAAAAAAATATAATATGTAACCTTGATCAGATAAAAATAGATGATACTGAGAAATTGCTGGTAAGCGTAATCTAAAACTTGTTGACTTGGTAAATTAAGGCTTTTAAAATATATTTATGCAATTTCTTATTATCCAAATATTACAGAGTTGGCCCTTGTTATGCTATCAATGTGAGCTACTAAATTAAGTGCTTAATACACTATTCCTTGTCTGTGCAGTTGATATTTTAATATCAAATGCATAAGTATTTTTGTGTGTTTGTTTCCTACATGGGTGATAAATTTTCCTTGTTTAAACTGTACTAACTAAAGACTCTTGGAGTGTCTATTTCATGGTATAGATGCATTGGTGATACTGAATACAAAATTACGGTGATAGTAAACAATCTAAGCATAGACCAATATTTTCCACTTAGAGGATAAGAAAAAAAAAGAGGCCATGCGTGTTGGTGGAGGGAAGGTACATCTACACTTGAATGCAGGTTGCATTTCTAGGCCATTGATTGATGAAATTATAGATCCTACAGCATGGCTAAGAACTTGAGCAGAGGACAGGACTTCAAAAGTGACTGTCTTTGTTATAATAAACTTGTGAAACATTGAAGACTTGGTTTCTGGTTGAAGCAGTTAATGCTCTCAAATTATGGACGTCCTGATTCAGAGAATTCCATTCTGTATACTTAATTTCCCTGAGAATCTCAACTGGAAATGATTGTGTTGTTCTTGTTCAGCCACGAAGGTCTGGTATGCAGATGTTGTACAGTTCTCTATTCTGCAGAAGTTACAATGAGAGAGAAACTTATTTCCTGACTTGGTTGGGAGAATAATATTTGTTATCATGAAAAGAATAATAAGAACATATTTTCATATCATTTTTGGAGAATGACCTGCATTTTGGTGATTCTTGGGAATTTTATCTCTTCCATTTCCCCAGCAAATACCAACTATATGTCTGTTTGTGCTTTGCAGGGTATGTGCATACACACCAACACAGAAAATATAACATTTATGAAGGATCACATGTTAAAAGTCCAGAATCAAATTCTTCTTTCATAGACCATCATGAAAAATATAGTTGATTCAATAGCTTTTTCTCCCCACTCCAAAAGAAAAAAAATTCCAGCAGTATTATTTTGTCTTTAACATTGCTTATCAGGTAAAATCTATTGTGCTTATGACTTCACGTAAGGTAGGACATTCATTTTAATATTGTCTTGCAACATAACTGTTTGATTTAGGAAAACTTCATAAAAGAAACTATTCAAAACTTGGCCAGTTAAAGAAAAAGAAATGTTGGGAAATAAATAGAAGGGGAAATGGAAATTAAAATGGTAACAGAACAGTCCATGAATATAACTTCTCAGAATTAATGGTAAAATCTATTTTATTTGTTTAGTTTGTAAAAACATAAATAACACATGGTTTATTAACAAGAAGTCTTTGAAGTCATCTTACCACTTAACTAGCATTAGTTGAACACAAATTTTGGTTCAAGTTTTGTTAGTGTAGATAAACAGAGGATAAGCAATGACTACATACTGAGGCACATACATTAGTAGCGCTCTTTGCTATATCCTTGTATGTCTAAGAAATCTGTGGTTTGATGGTATATCATTAGAAATTTTGCTTTATTTTTTAAATGTATATATGATTCTAATACTATTTTATTTTGCTAGAACATGGTTACATTTTTATTTCTCTATTTTTTAAGTGCATTAAATTTATAGTGTATGACTTGAGAGTGAGCATTAGTGTGGAGATAACATATGTTCTCAATAGGTAACTGACACATAAAAGAAGAAATATGTGATTTAATGATGCAATTTCAGTATTTATAATTTAACATATGGTTTTAGAATAAGATAAAATCAGCAATCAATGTGGACCTAAAAGCTCATGGACAAAACTACTGCTTAAGTTAGACTCCTCCATCCGTGTTTAATGACATTTTGATGTTGTGATTATCAAGGCTTTCTTATCGTCTCCCAAAAATATACTACAGAAAAAAGCAGCACTTATGAATTTGATTTCAGACTCTGTAAATACCATAACATGTCAGTCTCTATTCTAATATAACTAGGAAAATGAAACACTTTTTCTCCATCTACTATATTAATTCATCCATCTATGTTGAACTATGCTTTACTCTATGAATCTTTATATCCGCTATATAATATATGGTATGTATGATTAGAGGAATGCATTAGGCATCTGGAAGATATACAAAGGAATAATTCATCTCATAGAGCAGAGTTTCTTTCGTTCAAATTTGTTTTAAGATCACATTTCTTATTTTAAAAATCTCAGTATATTTTAGACACAGATACAACTGATGATCCAAAATTCTCTATTATAATAAAAGAGGATTATGTGTGTGTACATACAAATAGATTACATATCTATATGTAGATATATTACATATATATTTATATATATAAAATTACAAGGCTTTAATTCAATATTTTTGGGCCACAACCAATCCAAATATTCTTTTTTTTTAAGTATAAATCACAAGAGAGTTTTTTTTTAAGAGAGAAGGACAGTGAGAGAGAGAGAGAGAGAGAGAGAAAGAGAGAGACAGAATCAAGTTTTATTGAGTTTTTCATATGGTTTTCGTTGCTCTAACAGTTGTGTACATGGGTGCTGGGGTTTGAACCTGTGTACTTGGGCATGCTGGGCAAGCGCTGCAACCGCCGAGCCACCGCTCCAGGTCCCAATCCAAATATTCTTGCCCATTGTTTTGCAAAAGTGGCTTGAGTCTTATATTTGCTGAAATGAAAATGAATGAATGGATGTAATGAAAATGAATGAATGAAATGGCAGTCTAACTCTAACCTACTATCCTGATAGTCTAACGTGTTTTTCAGGATGCTATAGAATATTGTAACCTCAGTGTACCTCCCTTTTCCTCCATACTATATCCATGTTACATAACCACAAACTTGAGACATCCCCATCTAAAACTCAGTCTTGGTCCTACCATACTGTCTACATGAGAAAGCAGGATCACTCTATAAAGACTTTTACAGTAAAGGGCTGATTTAATTTTTGAAGTGCTGTTTTCATCATCTAGAATAGGGAGACAAAAGGTGTGCTGGCTTATATTAAAGATGAAAAAATCTTTAATGAAGTTCATTGTAAAATTAGTTACCGTTCATCTGGGGAGTTATCTTTAAAAGATTTATCCAAGACATGACACCCCTGAGGGAGACCAAGCAAACCTCCAAGTTCACCTGTCAATGAGCAAACAGTTACCGTGGTGGGGAGGAAGAGGAGTGCTGAAGGCCTTCTCTACCATAGGCCTACAGGTATGAACTTCACGTAGGCCCTATGAGTATGAGGGTCCTCTACAAGCTTCCAATACCTGACTACCCCCAAAATATTTTTGAATACATGACTCTAGAGAGTGTGTGTGTGAGTGTGTGTGCATGCACGCACATACATGCATATGTGTGCACACATGTGAGTTGCCAATTTCCTATAGCTTTGCATTTATGCTGGTAATATTCTGTCTTAAAAATAATCTGGTTTTCAAGAAGGATCACAAAATACAATCTTACTATCATTTTCATTTCAATCACTGACAACTTTTCAAGGGCATAAGTGTCAGGGCAGATCAAATTGAATTTCAGAAGTTACATTTTATCATTTTCATGACTAATAAAGATACTCAGGAAATGCAAGTTTTAGAAATAAATTACCAATCATGGTAGTTAAGGATTTAAGTTTTTGTTGACACAACTGAATTTTGGTCTTTCTTTGGTTACTAAGTAGCATTAATAATAATGCTTTTTAAAAATAATAAATTTAAAATTTAATGTGGTATAGTAGACACTTTTTTAATGATTTATATTAAAATGCGTATTATATCCATTGTGGTTAGTAAGCACATGTTCAAGTACAGGGGAATACAAAATTTGAAGGCCCCAATAAAAATGTCTATGCAAATGTAATTTGGGCCATTGATCTTTGATTTCACTGAGTGCACATCCAATTAGAAAGAAAATACCTTTCCCAGTTTTAATAAAGATGAAGCTACCAAACATATAAAACTTTTATTGGATTCTTAATATATATTATATATTATTTTTCAGTATAAATTTACTGCTTTATATTTGATTAAGAGGCAACAGCTACCTCATTCTCTATCCTTTTAAAACCACCTGGTCACCTGTATAGGGCTGTATGAGAAGTTATTGGGGTGTATGTTTGTGCTCAGAGAAATAGGTGATGTAATATGAGAAAGGACAATGGAAGTAAAAAAAGAAGCTACTTCTTGATATTAGGAATATTTTAATGACCTGAAAAACAGAGTTTGATATAAACTAGCAGAAAAGTCAAGGAGATAGACAGATGCAGAATAAAAATAAGAAAATGACTCAGTTAAATTCTAGGCTTCTGGTTGTGTGGCAGATGGATGTTAACACTGAATAATGACCACTAGTACTAAGATCCGTTTGGTGGGATTAATGGCAGAGAAAATGTTATTCCCGATTTGGATATCTTGATGTACCCTGGACATGTGAAGAAGGTGGGTAGATGTATAAATCTTGAACTCAAAGGAAAAATCTGAGCTGTGGGTAGCATCAAGAAACTATTTGGCTAGTTATTCACTGATATCATGGATACATATGACATGTCTAACATTTATAAGGGTAAGGAAAGAAAACCTGGAGCTCATTCTAAGTAAAACATATATCAATAAAGCCAAATGGTGTTAAGAGACAGATAGCAGGAGGTTTTAAAAATATACTGTTGGAATTATTAATATGTAGGAGTGAATAATTTTCCCTCATATTGACATTTTCCCTCTGAACACAGAGTGCCCACATATTCATGTAGTCAGTGTCTTCCTCCCCATTGCATCCACCTATATGAACTTAATCCAGAAAACTTTTCTGACCATACTGACTGTTCACATCCCATACTTTAGGCTATTAGGTAGGGTGATTTTCATTCCTCAATTTGAGTTTTTTTTTCTTCTTCCTGATACTCTTCCTCCTCCTCCTCTTCCTTCTTTCCTAGTATTAGTCTCTTTTTCTAGAATTTAGTTTCTGTGAAAGAAGGACATCTAGTTTTGCAATTAATTTTCATATTCAGCACCTAGCCTAATTTGGGATATGTAATGGTTCAAAAAATATTTATTCAGGAAAAGAGTGAGAAAGGAAATTAAAAGCTTAAATGGGTAGAGGGGATAAAAGTGGAGGGTACAGTTGAACCTATAAAATGAATGGACATTACTATCTAAAGATAGAACAAGAATCCAAATCAAATCAACAGATTTTCAGAAAAAAAAAAAAAGAAATAGATCATGTACTGCAATACAAAAAATAAAAGCTTAAAAAATCAAGTACAAACAAATGGACTAATTGAACAACTCTTATTTATATAACTGGATGAATTGTATAAGTTGATACCCACACAAAAAGACAATACACAACACACACACACACACATACACACACACACACACACACACCAAACCAATCACGAAGCTAAAGATACAGAAATCTACAAAAACTTCAAAGATTCCTTCATTCTTGTCTCCAGACAATAGCTAAGCTCCCCAAAAAAACACCAACCTTCTGACTTTTATCACTGTAGATTAGTTTTTCCTATGCTTGAAATTCATAAAGACAGACAGACATATGCACTTTTGAGATATGGCTTTTCCCAAAAATTATAATGATGGGATTTCTTCAGAAGTTTGATGATTATTTCTCTTCTTAAGAAAGTAACTAACTGTAAATTTCAAAATATACCTTCAAAAATATAAATGATGATTTTTCTAGAAATTATTTCCTTAGCCATAAAGAAAAACAGAGGTCTTAGCTAATGCTAAGGGAATTCACATTTTGTAATCTCTGCCCAGAAAAAAATAATCTAAACTTTGGAAACATTAAACAAATTTTTAGGATTTTCTTGTAATATTCTCACTAAAATAATTTTCTTAATTAAAACTCATGTGTTTGTATCCTTTGTCATATTGTTATAAAACTTCAGAAAAGCCACATTAGCTTTTTGTTTGATGGTGAAACTTAGTTTTCAGCAGTTTCTTCATTTTTTAATAGACAATTTGAGCACTTTTAGGTTCACAGCAAAACTGAGAACAAAGTGCAGCTTTCTGATGGATTTCTTTTCACCCTTCCCCATATATCCAAGCTCCCTATTATCAACCTCCTCGCCATTAATTTTTAATCAGCCTTATTAAATATAATGTACATTTGATAAAAATTTGCCAATTTTAATTGTGCAATTTGATGGGTTTGGACATGGTTTTATGATCATTTGCCACCAGCACAATGACAATTGGGAACACATTTGTCACCCTCACAGTCCCTTATGCCCTTTATAGTCCTTCTGTCTTCTCTGACAATCACATATCTGCCTTATGAATCTGAAGTTTTATATTTCTAAAATCTCTTCAAAATGGAATCATAGAGAAAATATTCTGGTTTGATTGCTTGTTTAACTTGGAAAATGCTTTCAAGAATCATTTTTAGTTGTTATAAGTAAACTATTCTTTTATATTCTTTAGTGGTATTCCATTGCATGGATATCTGGCTACATCACATTTTGTTTAGCTGTTCATTAGTTGATGGACATTTATTTTGCATTGTTTTTGTTTTAGACTATTAAGAATAAAGCCACTCTGTTTTGAATTGAAATGTTTAGGTGAAAGTATGCTTTAATTTCTTTTGCATAAATGACAAGTGCTTGGAGTATTATCAGCAACTGCCAATTGTTTTCCAAAGTTTTGGTAGAATTTTTGTTTTCATAAGTAATACACATGAATTCTACATCCTTATTGACACTTGGGATTAACAGTATTTCTAGTGTTAGAGGTAAAATAAAGTTTGCATTGATAGCTTCTTGCAATGATATTTTACATTTCCCTAATATTTATACATGCTGGGTCTCTTTTATGTATTTATTTGACACATGTGCTCTTTGGTGAAATGCTTATATAAATCCTTTTCATATTGTATAAGTTTGAATTGTTTGTCTTATTGTTGAGTTCTACAGTCACTTATCCATTCTGGATGCAAGTACTTTCTCACATATGTGTTTTGAAAATATTTTCTCCCAGTGTGTCTTGCCATTTTGTTCTCTTAATAATGTCCTTTAAAAAGCAACACTTAAATTGGAGGGTGTCTGAAATTCTACCTTATGCATCATATCATAGGAGGGCTTTCCATTCTGGATGATTAAATCATCAACTGATCCTTGAGCTCCCAAAATTTTTCTGCCTAGTTCTTTGCAAAGAGCTTATTTCCCCTTCCTGGTGTCATCTACACTTACACAAGAGGATATGTAATCAGCCAAACACTTGTAGAGACCCCTCTGCAGATATTTAGAGGTCTCTCTGTTTCTCTGTGCATCTCAGTCCTTCCAAGCCCTCTAGACAACAAACCTGCTTTGGAATTTCATAATGTATTTCTCTGAATTCTCAACTCAGTTTAAATTATCCACTGTCTGGATACTGGTCCCATGCAAAATTTGGTGCTGTCATAAGACTCACTTGTTAATTTCCTTTCTCTGAGAGGTCACAGTCCTTTACCATCTGTTGTCCAGTGTCCTCAAACCATTTTTTAAAATGTATTTTGGGATTTTTCCTAATTGTTTAAGGTAGAATGATAAATCTGCTTCTTACATCATAATGACCAGAAATATTAGTTTTTATCATCCATAATATTGAAAGTATTATCAGAAGTCCATATTGAGGGTGCTGGAACAGTGGCTCAGTGGCTCTGGCTCTTGCCTGGCATGTGCAAGCATGTGAGTTCAAACCCCAGCACCATGGGTGCATACGCAACAAAGTCTCAGGGCAATGAAAAATTTCTTTATCAAATTATTTCAGTAGTACACTTTAGAGGATTATTTTTTAAGGAATTCTTTCAGTCATTTCTATTTTGCTTTGTACATGCATATATAACATCTTAAAGATTAAACTGAAAAACCTTGACTATCAGAAGAATTC
Source organism: Aplodontia rufa (assembly GCA_004027875.1). Taxonomy (NCBI): domain Eukaryota; kingdom Metazoa; phylum Chordata; class Mammalia; order Rodentia; family Aplodontiidae; genus Aplodontia; species Aplodontia rufa. The sequence continues at coordinate 54,415 of PVKS010009868.1, forward strand.
TGATATCTCATTTACCTTCCAGATGTTTATAAAAGATTTTTAAATTACTATTTTTTGTACACCATTCAAAATTATCAGGAAGAATAAGTATTTTCTTCAAAAATATATATGCGGATCTGATGCAGTTTTACCAAAAATTCTGAAGCAATTATAAATTTATTATTATTACTGATAACTTTCCCCAAGTATTCCCAGTATACTTGTATTTTTCTAAATCCTTCTAGATAGACCCATCATGGATTTCATATAATTTTATCACTTAAAAACTGAATGATCTATGAATGTTTTCTCTCATATGTGGGAACTAGAGTAAAATAAATGAAAGGGTGACTGAAGGAAAAGATTATATAATGATCCATCAAATACAAGTTAACTGACAAACTAAAGGAAGCCTAGTAGAGTAAAGGAAAGAGGAGTGGAGAGGAAGGAAGGGAGGGAATAGGGGAAATACAAACATTGCATAGTATACTTTGCATCTCTGAGATACTTAATAGTTTCCACACAATGAAAATCTGAAAAGTAATATATATATATGTTCAAAGGGAGATCAGTAGAGGAAAGGGACCAGGAAAAGGAAGAAGGGAAGGGGAGGAAGTTCTGGGGAAGAAATTGGGCCAAAATATATTGTTATAGTGTGTGCATGCATGTATGTGTAATAACAAATTCCTTAAATATGTACAACTATAATTCACCAATAAAAATTAAAAAAAAAACAGAAAACTGAATAATCTAGAGAGGACATAAAATCCTAAAGCTCAAAAATATTCTTCAATCATAAATGTTATTTTCAGTCAAGGAATAAAAATCTCATTGGATTATTAATTTTTTTTTTAGAGTGGGTGGGTCAGTGTGAGAGAGAGAGAGAGAGAGAAAGAATCAATTTTATTTAGTTTTTCATGTGGCATTTTTTGCTCTGAAACTTTGTTCTGTACGTGGTGCTGGGGTTTGAACCCGAGTCCCTGCGCATGTGAGACAAGCACCAAAACAGCGGAGTCACCACTCCAGTCCCTAGATTATTAATTTAACACGTAGTTTAAAATGCTGCTTAAGACACTGCCACTTTCTCAAATTTCCTCATTGAATCATTGCAACTTCATGGCTTATAATTATATTAATATGAACATTCAAGCAAATAGTCTTTTAAATTATCCACTTTAATGTTCTTTTCATGTTTATGTATAAAATGTATTAACTAAATATTTACTTGTCTTTATAGGATTTATATGATGTGATAATAATTGTTAAAACACATCATGGTAGTTTTTGAAAATATGATTCCTGGGCAGTTAAAATTCCTTGAATTTTTTTCTAAAGTAATTTCTTCAATCCTCCATGATTTATTCCTCTCTAGAATGTCTTCAAATATCCTATATTGGTGCTGATTTAAGATCCAGAATATTTTACCGAAATTAATAATCACATGGTTTTGTGAATTTGAAACTCTTCAGGAATACCCCCATTAATATGTTCTTTAAAGATGCTGTAAGTATAAATTAAGGCTTTGAAAATTGCTGTTGAAATTTAGAAAACAGCCCTTTTTAGAGTTACTTCACGAAATTCTTCTCTCTGCTATACTTATCAAAGACAAACCAAAGTTTAAAAAGAGTCCCAGAATATTTTGCCCTCATGGTAATTGTATGAATGGGGTCCAAATACTTCAAATCAAAATAACCACCCTTGTATTCTTCAACTCCATACTTCATGTGCTCAGAACCACAACTATGGAGAAAAGTTTTACAAGCATTATTTAAGTCGCCATACCCTTTCCACAGTTCTTGCCAAACTTCTACACAGTAGGAACTATAAAATGAGTGCCAAACCCTCACGTTCCTGATATAGCTTCCAACAGCTGCAAGCCCTTAAGCTTCAAGTGCAGCTGCCTTGAGTAGGACTATTGAAAGGACCCACAAAGGCAGATACACAGATTACATATGTTCAATAACTTTAGAGCAATAATAAGAATATGTGCTTATATTAAGGCCATTAGACAGGAGGGAAATTGCACAAGCAGTCTCTAATTGACCTTGCAGGGGGAGTCTCATCTCTTTTATTGTGCCTCCATTAGTCTCCAAATCATCTCCTTTTGTTAAGATTGCATATTCTTTCAACAACAAACCCACACCAAATAGAGGGCAATTACATTGGTTCAGTTTGTCTTACTCTTTGATTTGCAATTTTCCAAAGAGCACCGTTTGAACAGTTAATTCCTCAAAAGTCTAAAGCAATTCCTGGAACCAAATTATTACTAGATTACTAGGAATCCAATTTATGAGTGGTATATATATATGTGTGTGTGTGTGTGTGTGTGTGTGTGTGTGTGTATCCCAAATTATTGGAGAATGGAACTTACCACAAAGAACAAATTCAAGTAAAACCCCACATCTGATGAAAATAAGTGAAAATATGATTTTTTTCTTCCAATTTTTCAAAACCAGCGTTGGTTATGCAGTTCTTGTTCCCATGAAAGATCAAAACAAGTTCAGTTAATATTTTGAAACTTTTTCTCCCTTTCTTTTTAGGAATGTTAGAAAACCAGACTTCTGCAAATAGCCCTTCTTTTGTTTTAGCTTCTAACTTTTTACGGTTGAATGAACATAATATTGGGCAGAATCACATGAAGATATTTTGGCATTTAAATATTTTTGTTATTGTTGTCATGGATATAGGCCTTCTTGAATCCTAGCTCTGCCATTTTTCCATCATTGCACATAATTTATTTATGCTCAGTCTCTACACCTAACTTCCCATTGCTACACATATTCATCCTTAGAGGAAAAAGAATAATCCTGGAGTTAGAAATAAGTAAAGTCTAGAGTAATTTAAATGTGAGATAATACTAAAGTATGGTTAAGCTCTTGGAGATCATGAGTTTCAATTTATAAAATACAAAGGATATGGATACTTTGATAATCATGTTGATTGCTTATTCTCATGAAAAATAGACTTGGTGTGATAATGGATGGCATGTAGTTTCAATTATATAACTTTTGGCTTAATTTCCTCCTTTACCTAAACTCTATGGTTGAAATGAATTTGTGTTACTGTAGTGATATTCATGAATGTATTTCCCTTTTATATTATGCAAGCATATAATTATTATTTATATCATATTTAGTTGGCAGCCACTGGGATATGTAGAACATTTTCAACTATTTTAAAATTGCACATATGCATAATTTTATACTTCACTATATATGTGTGTGTATGTTCATAACATTGTAATGAACACCTTTATGAATAGTGCTTTGGGTACACTAGGGGGAACGTCATGCACGTCCACCATATTGCAATAACTACAAACATTTATTGCCTTTTGAATGTTCATTTATTCACACCACACAACACACATCTCTGTCCTAACACTATAACACTACTCAAAAGGGACAGTCTCACCACTGGATGTCTTTTTCGTTCTGTGGCTTGGGATTCTCTGGGTCCTTGTTTATCTCCATCCCCTCTTCTGTCTTTTGTCTTGAGACTGTCTATTTTATATTATATCCACTTCTTATCTTTGGGGTGCACTGCCTCCCTGGACAGTTCACTCCCAACTTAGGGTTTGGATGCATTGCCTGGCCCATCACAGGGTTTGTTACACTATCTTGCAAGATGATTTACAGCTCACAGGGCAGTTTGCATCACACAGGGTTAGACTATACTACCTGGCAGGGCCCCATATATCACACAGGGTTGGCCTATTCTGCCTCGCAGGGCAGTTTACATCACACAAGATTTGTTACACACTTAAAGCCTTTTTTAAACCCTTATATTATGCTCCTATCAGTGAATATAAAACTTTTGTAAAATTTTTGATAAGTGGGCTTCAACATTCAATTTCTGCTTGAAATGCTCTCCTTCCAGAGATCTCCCTAATTCCTGAAATTTGTAGATGGTAAACATTACCTGTTAGGCAATTCTGTACACTTTTGTTCTTTTCATGAGAATGCCTGGAGCTAAATGTAGGTCAAGAACATGCACCCGCCCTCTTTCCCACACCAAACAGTGAAAAGTGTGACCTCAAATCCCAGCTGCATAAGGCATTTAAGGATCTAGGGAGATTCTTTATCAAGGAGTTTCCAATGGTCAAGAATGCAAGCTTGTTTCTTTGAGATCTCAACACAATGATCCCTCCATTTAAAGCCTTTTTATGTTAAATTGAATTTGAAGCCATTCCTCAGTGCACTTTAATCTTGAGCTAATAATGACTCCATGCTTCCTGAGCTTGGTAGTCTTCTAGGGCTTGGGATGTGTTTTGAAATACTGCCAGCTGAATTCAGCAGGGCATGGCACACAATGGATGATAGGACAAGTAGCTTTTCAAAAGACAAGATGAGAGCTACCTGTCTTCTTGGAGTATAGCTTCTTTGTTCTCTTTTAAGATGTTTATCTTAAAGGATGGAAAACACAGATGTAGATGTGGACATGTGTCTGTCTGTCTGTGTGATTTTTTGTGTTTGAATATACATTATACACATAAACAGGAAATCTGCTAGGCATAATAAAACAGTTCCAGTATTTTCTTCCTGGCTACTTTGGAACTTATTGGCATATGGTATAAAAGTAATGTATTAAGTTGGATAATAATAAAAATAACTAAAATGTGTTATTGCTAATTATGTATCAGGCACTTTGAGCTTCTTTATATTCATGAACATATCAATGCCATGATATGGCATGGTTTAATCCCATTTTCCTGGTTAGTTTTAACTGAAGGCTTTAAGAAGTTAAAATTCCTGTCCTAAATCACCTGATGAGCTAGGATTCAAACTCGGGCAGTCTGTATAACACTCCTGTTCCTAAACACAGCACTGATCTACTACTGAAGCAGAGATAATTTAAAGTCTGGAGAAGGTGTTGGCATTGTATAGATAACAACTGTGCTATTCTTAGAAAAAAATATATTTAGGCTAGGCTTCCCAGAGGCAGTTAAGGTGGTGCATAATTTTTTCATACTTGAACCTGGATGAACAGACTATTTTACAAAACTATAAGACACACTGTTTACTAATTAAAAAATGTGCATATTCATACACCATGGAACTGTTTATCATTCTTTCATAAACTTCCTAAGGGACATTTCTTTCTATTGGAACCCCAGATTTGTGTGCCTGTGCAGATAACAAGGCATCTCTGGCATTCTGGTTCCTCCTCCTCAGGCACGTTTCTCCCACAGACTCCTAGAACACTGTCCTACTGTATGTAGAGAAAACGAAGGTTGTGAATTGCAGTTCATGTTTTCATTCTTGCTTTGACTGAACATCTGCTCACCCAAGACCAGCTTTTTTAGTTCCTTCAACTCATTACTATGGTTACCATGGTATATGCTCTATTTTAGGCCTGTATCTATTGGCGTGTGGCCATTCTCTCTTAGGGGAAGAAAGAAGAAGTTTTCCAGAGCCAAAATGGCCTTCTATTCAGTACATATGGTAATTTTTCCCTATGCTGAGTTTCCACCCGTCCCCTTTCCTTTTATGTTTGGTGTTCTTCTGTTTGGAAAAGGGTCTTTCCATCCAACATTTTTTGTGTGGATTTAACCACACATTTTCTACTTAATTACCCTCTCTGTTTTGGAAAGTTTCCCCTTAATTGCACTCATATAGGATTTGTTTCTATAGTCATTGTGATATTCAAATGTGACAGTTGCCTGCTTCTATTCCTCTAAATATGGTATCTAGGAAGAAGATGCTTGATATTTCAAAATGAAGAACATACTGTTGCTAGATTTTAGTTACCTATAGACCTGTGCTGTCCAATGTGACAAATCACCATAGGTCACATGAAGCAATTGACTTCTTGAATGGTGCTAGGCTATGTTACAATGTATAGATTTTAAGAACTTAATAAGAAAAAAAGAATGTAAAATATCACAATTTTTTATATTAGTACCTATTGAAATAAAAATATTTTCTTAGTTTAAAGAAATTATTAAAATTAATCTCACCTGTCATTTTTTTTTATTTTTTAAAGTTGACCTCTAGAAAACTTAAAACATGTGACCCACTTACGTTTCAATTAGATAGTTCTGCTTTAGACCACTTCTGAAATTTGAGATGATATCAAATGAAAACAAATAAAATAATAAACCCCACTAATTAATATATTCATTAGTTGGGTTTATGTGTGCATTCTTATTTTCAGCTATGATTTCCTTTCTTAAATGTATGTCTCCATAGCTCAGAAATGTGTTATTTAAACGTATCATGGCTTAATTTCCAAGAAAAATGGCAATTGCTTAATTCTGACTTTCTAAGAAGAACTAAATGTGTTGTGTGTGTAGGATTTGACAGATGAAAGATAGATTTCTCAGGGTTGGGGATTTAGCTCAGTGCTAAAGTGCTTGCCTAGCACTCGCAAGGCCCCGAGTTCCATCCTTAGCCCTGAAAAAAAAAAAAGATAGATTTCTTTTGTCTTTCTCTTTCACGTATACACAAACATGTATCTTAGCAGTTTCTTATAATAATATAAATTATTATATTCTATAACAGTGACCTGTATTTCCCAATGTAAAATAATTTTTAGGAGGAAATATATTTTTATAGTCAAAATATACATACAAAATATCTGAGAAATAAACACATGAAACAAAA
>PVKS010009869.1:0-40512 GCA_004027875.1 Aplodontia rufa
CACCATCCAGGCCATCCTGTCCACACCATCCAGGCCATCCTGTCCACACCATCCAGGCCTTCCTGTCCCCACCATCCAGGCCATCCTGTCCACACCATCCAGGCCATCCTGTCCACACCATCCAGGCCTTCCTGTCCCCACCATCCAGGCCATCCTGTCCACACCATCCAGGCCATCCTGTCCACACCATCCAGGCCATCCTGTCCCCACCATCCAGGCCTTCCTGTCCCCACCATCCAGGCCGTCCTGTCCACACCATCCAGGCCATCCTGTCCCCGCTATCCATCTAGGCTGTCCTGTCCCCATATCCATCCAGGCCATCCTATCCCCATCATCCAGGCCATTCTGTCCCTGCCATCCAGGCTATCCTGCAACCCAGGCCGTCCCCGCATGGGCTCCATCTCTTTAGGCCCAGGGCTCTCTCCGGGGCAGCAGCAAAGCCTTCACCTGGTTCCCGAGGCCCCCTCCACAGGACATAGCAGTGGGGCTGCCCACGCCTCGCTGCACCTCCATGGGCCACAGTGCTCTTTGGGCCTAGAAAGTGATTCTACCTCTACTTGTGCAAAGATCCTGCTCGCCCTGCCATTGGATCTCGGCCACGGCGAAGGGAGGGGCTCCGCATGCCCCCTGAGAAGCTGGGCCCCCTGGTTGGGCTGTAGCCCCGCGTGCACTCGCTCTGCACCAGCGGCAGCCATCCCAGGTGGTCTCTGATGGACGGCAGTCCGGCTGTGTTTCATTGTTATTGTTCTCATGGCGCTACAGCAACAGAATCAGCCCCCACTGCATTCTTGCATGAGAATTCTTGCTGTGATTACAGAAAATAGCCAGGCCTGGGACGCCTCAGCAGGGGCTCTCAGGTGGGTTCCCTGGTCATTAGAGGCACACTCTCCTCTGGGCCACCAATGGCATCCAGGGAGGTGGAGGACACAGCTGTGGCCTCCAGGGTCCTGGGTGGCGCACTCACTTGCCCCAGCGCCCTCCTGCCTCCAGCTGCCATCCGCTGAGCCTTTAGGCCCAGCTGTTCCACCCTTGTGTTTTTGTTTGTTTGTTTGTTTTTGCTTTATTGAGAGGGAGAGAGTCAATTTTATTTAGTTTTTCACATGGCTTTCATTGCTCCAACACTTTGTTGTGCACATAGTGTGTTAGGGTTTGAATCTGCGTCCTTGTGCATGCCAGGCAACCGCCATAGTCGCTGAGCCACCACTCCAGGCCACCATCCCCAATGTTGTTTTAATGCTGAAAGTGGAATTGATCCAGTTGCTCATCAATAGCAAGTGCATAAACCAGGAGATATCTTTCCATACAAGGCAGCGTTATCCAGCCACCCAGAATCAGGCAAAGCCAAGGAATGGCCAGGGAGGAAACAGACTTCTAGTGGCCATCTTGGATCCCTGGATCAAGCCATGCCTGAGTGCCACTTAAAGCCCTCATTTAGAGTGGTTGGTGTGAATCGGGTTTCTGCCTCACACCGTGCTGGCCATGAAGGATGCAGGCTGCACATGTGTCTTAGCTCCTCTGGGTGCCGTGTCTTAAGCCTTGCCTGTGGCTACTGGGCTAGTTTGTCTTCTCTGCTCTCCTGCAGAACTCTGGTGCAGACCTCTGTACACCTACAGGTGACTCAACTGGAGGTAATAGTCTGCCAAGGTCAGAGTTGTGCCAAATGGTCTTGCGTTCTGCCTTAGCCTGTGCCCTTTGACCTGCCAGAGGCCACGCATGTGGCACTCTGGGGCAGTTGAGGTGTTCTGCCCAGTCAGCCAAGTGGTCTGCAGGTCCCAGGTGGGCACAGGCTGGGGTGAGAGGTGGGGATAGAGCTGCTTCTTTGGAAAGTGTCAGTGGTCTGCAGCTCCTGCCCAGGAGTCCTGCTGAGCACATACATGCGCTGTCACGAAGCTGTGCCCATCGCAGGACACCTGGTCATCGTAAGAATAGTGGCTGAGTAGAGGTCCTGACCTGCACCGTCCAGCAGTGGACTCCATCACCGCTATGTGGGAGCACATGGGAGGACATTGTGTGGGGTGATGTCACCAGTGTAGGTTGACACAGGCCACATGACAGACCTCATGCAGGCTGTGTGCATGCATATATGATGTGTGTGCATGGACGCATGTGCATATATCTGTGAGCATGTGTGTACATGTGTGAGCATGTGAGCACTATGTGTATGTGCAAGCACACATTGTGTACATGCAGCATTATATGTATATGCTTGTATACATGCATTGTGTTCATGTGTGATCATGCATGCGTATGTACCTACACACATGTATGCATGTACATACAATGTGAGCACATTGGCACACACGTGTGTGCTCGTGCATATGTGTTCATGTGTTAGTTGTCATGCAGGTGCGTGTGTGCATGCACATACGTGTACGAGCACGTGGATACGTGTAGTGCTCATGTGCATATATGTATGTGTTTGTGTACATGCGAGCATGCATGTGTGTGTGCTTTGTGTATGTGTGTGCATCGTGAGCGTGTGGACAGGTGTAGTGCTCCATGTACTACGCATGTGTGTTGTTATGTGTGTGCATGTGCGCACACCGTGGGACAGCTGGTGAGCACGTCTCTCCACACTTCCTCACTGCTGGCAGCACAGCTTGGGTTTACCATTCACTTCAGCCAACACTTGCCGCCTTTACTCAGAGGGGCTGGAAGGAAGAGCTGGGTTCAAGTAGATGAATGAGCGGGATGAGGCTGGCTCGTCAGGTCTGTGCGGGGCAGGGTGCTGGGGAAGGGTCCAGGGAGGTTTCTGTGTTGTGTAGACTCCTGGTGCACACTCTGCTAGGCAGCCCCTGGTCAGGGGGCTCCTCCAGCCTTGGTCTCCTGTCCCAAGGGCCCCATTTCCCGAGGGGTCACCTGACGGCAGTTCTGAGTCACCTTCTGAAGGGGCGGTCCCAGGGAGCAGTGCCATCTGGACACAGGAACAGGTCAGTGCCCTGATCCTGAAGCCTCGGACTGGGGAGACTTTGGGAGCAGGAAGGAGGGGCTGGGGTTCCCATGCCGTAAACGCGCTGTTCTGGGGTCTCAGGTGCCCAGTCTCCTGTTCCAACCCTCGCTGTGCTGGCCAGCGCCCCCTTCAGCTCCCCCAAGGAGCGAGCCCAGCCAGCCTCAGCTCCACGGGAGACTCTTGGGCCCGGCTGCTTCTCCACGCAGGAAGGCAGGACCGGCTCTCCTCTTGCACTCAGAACGCACTTCCCTAGAGAGACGAGTCCGACTGCTCCTGTTAGTTCTTCCAGATGCTTCAACCCTGAGGAACGGTGAAAACCAGATCAAGTAAGTCTTCAAACCTCAGCTCCTGCTGGGCTCCCGTGTGCAGGCGGCAGGCCTCAAGTGACGGCTGGCAGGGGAGGAGCTCAGCACTGTCCATGGAGGCCCAGGAGCAGGGCCCACCCAGCTGGCCTCGCACAGTCTGTACAGGGTGGCATTTGGTAGGATGGGCACCAAGAGGTCTTTCAGAGGTGACTGGTTGCCAGAGGCACTGGGGACAGACAATCTTGGGTCTCTGGGGGCACAGGGGTGCCCGGGCTCCCTCCTCTTGAGGCTCTGAAGGGCTACTGAGCACAGTGTGTGGGCATCATTTTGCCGTCCCGCCTCAGCTTGCAGGCTCAGCTCCTGAATGTGGAGACAGAGCCCCCTCCCCGCGTCACAGTGGTGGCTCCTTCTCTGTTGTCAGGCATGTGAGAAGTCCCTCCCAGGTGATCCTCCTCTCTCCTTCTCCACATCCTCCACCCTTCTGAGACTCAAGCTGAGGACACTGAGTCAATACCATTGAGAGACTGTGGAAGTGACCTGGGGCTCCCAGAGCCACCACTGTGCAGGCTTCTGGGTGACGTGGCAGACATCCTGGCTGAGTGAGACCCAGTGACACCTTGATCCAGTGGCGTCAGTCAGGGCCACAGTCAGACGCTGAAAGCTTCACGAGTTTCCCAAGGACATTTGCTGCTCTGGAACCTGGAGGAGGTGACAGCGCAGCAGCTGGCTGTGGGAAGGTCCATCTCAGCAGGGAGTGACCACTCTTCCCAGGGGCGGGACACAGAGCCTGCTGCACGAGGGAGGGCACATCCAGCAAGAGCCTCCCAGCTGCTCCCGGGCCCCCAGCACAAGGCAGGTGCCATCTGACTGGGCCACCTTCCCACGGACCTTTGGCCCCTTCCCTTTGGGGCCTCTTGCGAATGGCTCAGCTGCACGAGCCTCCTGGGCCCATGTTTTTTGTGCACCAGGGAAGCACAGGGCACCGGCCCACCAGGATGAGCCCCAGGCTTAGGAGTGATGCCGGTTTTCCGGGTGGTGGCCCTGCCTGGGCTCCCACCATGCAGGCTGAGCTTCTCATGCCTCGTCCTTGGGAACACAGTGTGATGGCTGTGGTGGCCGTCGCTCTTAGGAATTCATGCCTTTTCGCCATGTCAGCATCTTCGCAAGCTGTGGGCTGTGTGCCCCTCTTTCTGCTGCGGTGTCTGTTGGATTACCCTGTTTTCTGGTTGGTCGCAGCACTGGGGCTTAAGACCTCTCCAGGTGATGCTAATCAGGGCCACCTTGGGAAGTGCTACCTGCCAGGGCTCGGCCAGCCCACAAACCTTCCCTGCTGCTCCCCCGCCTTCAGGGCTGCCCACAGCGGTGGGTGATTCCCTCCGCACTACCCTGATGTATAAAATGCCAAATGCAAGACATCTGTCTTCCTGCTAAGTAGGAAGATCAAGGGCATTTCTGCTGAGAGAAGTAACCTTCCAGTCATTACTCCTCCCTGCAGTAAGCCCTGGGGTCCATGAGCGCTGTGTGCTGGGAACAGCTCTGCCAGGAGCTCCACCTGGCTCCCACCACAAGGCCAGGCCAGTGCCCACCCCCTTGTCTCCAACTGTGGGGCCCAGGCCCAGCTCCCAGGAAATGGGGACCTGGGTGCCTGCTCCAGCTTCAGGAGCCTCGTTGGTCCCGCTGTTTGAGCGATTTCCTCTGCAATGGAAACAGTTTTGCCCTCTTTGGAGTCAGTGAAGTGTGGGCGGGGGCCCAGTTCATCTCGCAATGCCAGACCCTGTGCAGCATGGGGTGCGCTGTTCACAGCTCTTGGCTGGCGGAGGGCAGATGCACGGCAGGCCCTGAGGCACCAGGCTCGGGCTCCCAGATGAGCCGTCCATCATCCTCAGAGCAGAGCTGCCTACCCATTAGGCCGCCCCCCTGAGGTCCTCCTACGTGAGGACTGTGCTGGTGCCACTCATGGCAAAGTGGCTTGTGTCAGCAGGGACAGGGAGGTGGGGGGGGCTCAGTCACCCCCTGAGATTCCAACCCTGGGGGACACCTGGCAAAATGGGCAGAGGCTGCCGGCGTCCAGCAGCGTCAGCAAGTGTGCAGGCTCCAGGGGAGGCTGGGTCCCAGGGGTGGGCTGAGATGGCACCACCACAGCGAGGGGTCTCAGGGCCTGACTGCAGACCCCAGGAGGCTGCGGCAGCCACCCTCAGGTGGCATGGGGGAAATGCTGGAGTGCTCCCACAGCCGCCTGCCCTGCAGCAAACCCAGCTCTCCGTCATGGGGAGCCAGCCAGGTGGATGTGCCCCCAGATGGAAGCCCCTGTGGGCCGTCGCCTGATTGATTTCATTTCTGCAATGGTCCCATGTCTACAGCTTGCCAGGCAAAAGCCACGGGGTCCTCGGGGTGGGGAGCAGTGCTAGGGAGGGGGCTGCAAACCACAGGAGCCATCAGTGCTTGGAGCTGATGGAGTAGGCCAGGAGCGAGGACAGGCAGTGGTGGGTCTGAGGCCACCTGTACAACCAGGGGCTGCCGGTGGGCGCCTAGAGCTACTGGATCCCCAGCTTCCGAGAAATGCTGGGATCGTGCATGTGGGAAGTGTTACAATCTCCCCTGTTCAAGTCTAAGGAACAAATTCCAGTAGAAATACATGTATTGCAGGATGATCTAAGGGGTCAGATTAAATGGTGGGGTCCATGGCCAGGGATTCCTGTGCTGCTGCTCAACCCTCTGCCTCCGTTTGTCTCCCCTGCCTCCTCCCTCTGTCTTCTCCCTCTGTCTCCTCTGTGTCTGCCCTCATCTCCCTCTGCCTCCTCCCTCTGCCTCCTCCCTCTATCTCCTCTGCCTCCCTCTGCCTCTTCCCTGTCTCCCTCTGCCTCTTCCCTCTATCTCCTCTGTCTCCTCTGCCTCCCTCTGCCTCTTCCCTCTGTCTCCCTCTGCCTCCTCCCTCTATCTCCTCTGTCTCCTCTGCCTCCCTCTGCCTCTTCCCTCTGTCTCCCTCTTCCTCCTCCATCTCCTTCTGCCTCCACTCTCATCTCCCTCGGTCTCCTCTCTCTGTCTCCTCCCTTGTCTCCTTCTGCCTCCTCCATCTGTCTCCCCTGTCTCCTCCCTCTCTCACCCTCTGCCTCCTCCGTCTCTCCTCTGCCTCCTCCCTTTGTCTCCTCTGTCTCCTCTGCCTCCTCCCTCTGTCTCCTCCTTCCTCCCTCTCCTCTGTCACCTCCCTCCCCACCTGGCTCCTCTTGGGGCAGGACTTCCCCAAGCAGCTCACCTGATGGGCGCTGCCTCGTCCCCACGGTCCAGCCAGTCCTGGGGTGGGATGATGTACATACACCAGAGCCCCCAGTTGTACCCGTGGGCGGCACTGGCGTACTGCTGCACCTCAAAGGTGTTGTACTTGATATTGTCAATGGCGGGCAGGATGATGCGCCGGCGGTCCTCCCGGATCCGCAGGAGGGCGGGCTCAGCCCTGTAGGGAGGTGCAGGCTATGAGGCCGCTGGAGTCCAGGTCCTGGCCACCCAGAGGAAGGGCCTCCCTCCCAGAGTTTGAAGGCTGCTCACTGGACCTGGGTGCAATTGTACCTGCATCTGACCCAGCAGTTTCACAGAGGGCCAGCGACCGGAGCTGCAGCTCCCACCCTTCCCAACAGGGTACACGGAGCCTGGCCATCTCGGCCCAACCTACGACATCCATGAATGGTGGTCCCCTCTCCAGGGTCCCATGGGGTCAGCTGAGGCCAGCCTCTTGGCCTAACCCTGCTTCCTGCACCCAAGGCCCCGCACGTCCCCTCCCTGCGCTCCTGTCTTTGTGCAGGTCTGCCTGCTGACCTCACTCCCAGGACCTGCGAGGCAGGCCTGGCGGGTGGCTCCAGCCCTTCTCAGCAGGGTGTGCTGCCTGGGAGCCCGAGTGTCCTGGTGTGGGCCTCCTGCAGGTGCAAGGGGCACCCCCTTCATCTGCAGGGGAGCAGCTGCTGGCACCAGGGATCACTGCCTGCCTTGGTTATGGGCCACGCATGGGACAAAGGACACCACTGGGCTGCCCAGGGCTCCAGGCTGAGCTGGGTGAGAATCCTGGGACCCTGTTTGCGAGGGGCCATTATGTCCCCACCAGCTTCCGCCACCTGCCCCTTGCTTTCTCATTTGAACCTGGGTCTTCCTCTGTATGAGAAGCGTGGGCTCTTTGATCTAGTGTTCTCCATAAGGATGGGGCCTTGATCTCTCCTGCACTGAGTGGCTGGGCCTCTTGGGAGCTCTGAGCCTCCTCTGGTGACCATCCCAGACCTAGCAGACCACAAAGCTGTGCAGCAGCCTTGCCTCAGCCCGGGGTTCCCTATCTAAAGTCCACATGGGCCATGTACCATCCCCAGCCTATAGAGTCACCTGCAGCTAGCTCTCTTTAGTCCTCCTGCCCATGAGCCTTACCAGCCCGTGTTGAACTCCACGTGGGCATCAAAGAAGCCCACCACAGGGGCCGTGGCCACCTTCCAGCCCTGCAGCCGTGCCCGGATCAGGCCTTCTCGCCGGCTGTTGCGGACGACCTTCACCAGGCCCGGGTACCGCCTGTGCACGTACTGGTCCAGGTTGAACTTGAGCTCCACTGGAGGGGAGATGCACCTCAGAGCGCTGCTTGGGAAGGGCCAGAGCCCAGACCCATTGGTGGGGCCCAGACCAGTGCCTCATGAATGTGCTTTGAGGACCCACTGTGGCTGGACACACTCAATGTGCTGGGGTCATGGAGGAGCAGACCCCGGGCCCCACGCAGCTGGTTCTAGTAGGGCAGCAGAGGGTGAGGAAACAAGGGTAAAACAGAGGGAGGTGAGCAATGGAGAGAGAAGACATACTCAAACCTCCAGCTGTAAGAAACCAAGGCTACGGGCGAGTGGAGAACAGAAGGTGGGCCAGCCACACAGCGGAGCACTATGCAGCTCTGAAGAGGGAGGAAACGGCGCAGCTGCAGGCTGGACGAGGCTGAGCAATGGTGCTTGGGAGACCAGCCAGCCACTGGACACGACCAGGGTCGCTCAGGAGGCCCAAGAGCAGGGGGCTCCAGGACAGCAGGGTGGGGGAGCAGGGGCTGGGATGGGTGATGAGTGAGTTTAATGGGCGGAGCTTCAGTTTAGGAAGACAGAGAGCTCTGCGAGGTGGCCTTGATGGCTGCACAGCCCTGGAGGTTTCAGTGCCACGCAGCAGCACACTTAGAATGGTAAAGTTTATGTACGTTTTGCTACAGTTTTTTGAAAACGCAATGAAGCACTGTCACACAGCACCACATGGACAAACTGAGGTGGTCCCAATTCCAGGTGTCCTTGTAGGAACAGGAAACAGACCAGGGCCCTGTGCAGATGGGCAGGGATGGCAGTGGGCAGAGCACTGAGGTGCCCCGGGAGCATGGCCCACCCACTTGCACTGTGTGCTTCTGACCCCCGAGCTGCAGGGAAGACCCCTCTGCTTCAGGCTGCTGGGTCTGCAGCCTCTGCTGGAGCAGCCAGGAGACCACCCCACCCAGCGCCCCACCCCCATGGGCCTCACCGTTGTCACTGTTGTCGTCCACCAGGATGACCTCCTTCAGGAGCTGGGAGGGCGTGTGGTTGACCACGCTGTGCACAGAGCGCAGGATGACAGACAGGGCCTCGTTGACGAAGATAAAGACCACAGAGACCTGGGGCAGGTCCCCCGAGTAGGACAGCTGTCTGCACCTGTGGAGCATGTGGTCAGCGTGAATGAGGGGCGCTGGACCCACTCCACGCCCAGCCTCAGAGAGACCCCACGCCAGCCTCCTCCCTCCCCACCCATGGCAGCTGCTTCCTGAGCCCTCTTCCGTGCACAGGAGAGGGAGCCAGGCTCGCCACACCCACGCAGCCCCGGCTGGGCAGAGCCTCAGAGCTACTCTACAGGGAGAGTGCCAGACTCAGCCAGGCCTGGCCCTGAAGTTACTATGGTGGAGACACACGTGGCCAGCACAGGAGGAAGAGAAGAACACAGAGGCGCCTAAGAGCCCTCTGCCCAACCCAGAGGCAGGGACGTCAGCAAAGACGGCAATGCTACTTTTTAAGTGGCAGCGAGAGTGCGCATTGGAGGGTAAGTCTGAGGAGGGCAAAGGTCGCTCATAGTGTACTAACCCACTCATGGGGGCTACTGTGGCAAACAAGGACGGAAGGGGAAGCAGAAACAGGGCTACCCAGGCGAAGTGAGTTGGAGCAGTGAGGTCAGGGTGGCCGCCACAGCAGATGCAGGCAAGCCAGGCCCTGAGGCGGCAGAGGCTGTTCAAGAAGTTCAGCACAAACATGCATGTCCACACACATGTACACACCTATGCACATGTACACATGCATGCACCTGCACACAGCACACAGATGTACATGTCCACACACATGCACATGTACACAATGCACTCACGAACACACATATACATGCACACACATGTACACGCACATGCACACAGCACACTCAAGTACATGTGCACACATGCACACACATACACATGCATGCACATGCAACACTTATACGCACATGTACACATGCACACAATACTCATTTGTATACACATACACACAGCACACAAGTACATGTGGATCCACACACATGTACACACACAGACACACACTTGCAAACACATTACACACATGCACAACTGCACTGGTGCTCAAATCACACCCTGCTTAAATGAGGTAATGTTCAGGGGTTGAGGCCATAATCCAATAGGAAGAGTTGCCAGGCAAATGCCTTTTCCAGGTCCTGGAGGCAGGAGGTCATAGGTGGTGGACTTGGTGCCTCAGCACCTGGGAACACTGATGGGACTAGCAGACTTAGGTGACAAGAGGAGGCACCACAGCCTCATCCTGGAGTTGTAAGAGCTCTGGTGGTGCCTCCCATGCGTGCAGGTGAGATGTTCTCCATGCCTGCAGAGCACCACGGGGATGTGAACGTGTGTGTGTAACAGAAAGCCTTAGCGTACATGTAGGAGGCACACAGGGCCGCCTCACAGGGACACGATGGTACAGCACCTGGCCCACTGCATCACTACTGCAAGTGAGAGCAGGCCCCGAGTGCTGGCGGAGGAATCTGGGACACGGGTGGGTGCAGAACACCTGCAAAAGCGCCTCCTGCTTCGCAGCTGGGGCAGGGGCTGGGGCTGGGGGCAGGTCCTCCGTGCTGGGAGCCGCCTGCAGCTCCCGCTCTGCTCCTGCTCAGCGTGGACCAGCCTCTCAATCCTCCCGGCTGCCATCCAGGCACCAGACACCCCTGAAGACGAGGATCTTCCCCTCCTGCAGTCGTGTGGGCCGATGCGGGCCCAGGATCAGCCTGGGAGACGCGAGCTGCCTGCCCCGCAGCCTCTCCTTTAAAGACGAAGTCGGCTCATCACCAGGCGACTGAGGTGGGCTGCGACCCGCAGCCAAGGAGACCTCATAGCTCAGAAAATGCCTTCGAACAGGGAGATCTAAATTAGCCCCAGGTTTCTGTAGAGAAACAAGTTCCAATTTTCATGAACTTGCAATATGTGTAAAACAGGAAATGCCTCGAGGCTGAAAATATATTGTAAGACTGCAGCAGGAAAGGACCTGGCAGGCCAGTGCAGGTGAGGCCAGTCCAGAGCCCATCAGGGTTCTGCGGTGTGTCCAGGGGGCCACTGTGGGGCAGGGCAAGGCACCAGGTGAGGGATGGGGCACCAGGTCATGGGGTGGGGTATCATGTGGCCACGCCTCTCATGCTGGTCTAGGGTCTTCTCTCACCCAGCCTCTTGTCCTCTCGCATCTTGCAGGTTTTCTCCCCACACGACATATGAGTGGATGGCGGACCATTGGGTGGGCCCAGCGCTCAGGGAATTGAGCATCCACGAGCTCCTCCCATGTGCACCCGCAGCTCTCTTCACCTCTGCAAGAGCAACCTCCTGTCTTGGCCATGGTGGGCTCGGCTGGCTGACTGTTCCCTCCATTTTGGGTCAGAAGGCACAGGGCCTCCTGGCCTTGGCCACTGGGCCTGTGCACTGGTTCTGAAGGACTTGCTGACCAGCAGGGATGAGCTATTTAGGGTGCTAAGCTTCTGGGAGGCTGCAGGAGGCCAGTGCCCTCACAGCCAGGAGAGGCAGGGAACCCTGCTTCTTGCCTAAGGGCACCTTCTATCGAGTGCTGTTGCTCATGACCTGAGCTGCCCTCTGTCCACCAACACGCTGCCCTCCATGCGGGGCAAGCTTTCTGCAAGCCCTCACCCGCTGTGTTGAGAAGCGGACACAGGCCTCTGGGCTCCAGGCCTCTGGGGGAGGAGCAGAGACCCCCTGATGCGCTCTGGTGGGCTGCCCAGCAGAATGTGAGCGTGGAGCGCTGGCAGCAACAGCAAAAGCAGTGTCCACTGGCTCGAGCACAAGGGCTTTGCTGGTGCATCCACAGATGTCCAAATAGGTTTGGTCTCAGGCCTGGCACCTCTTTCTTGCTCGGCTCCTCGTCCTCTGTGGAGGCTGGAGCCAGGGGAGCTTTCTGCAGATCCAGACCTTATGGGGTTCAAGTCCTGGGAAGAAAACCCATCGCTTTTATAACAGGCAGCAGAAGCCTCCCGAGTCTTCCGGATATGACTGGATGATGTGCCCATCCAATCGCTGTGACTAGAGGAAATGGAGCTCTCTGATTGGCTTTCATTCCAGGATGGCATCATCCTGAGTCCTGGAGTCAGGGCAGGTCCATCCCTAAGACTGCAAGTAAGGATGGGGAGTTTGGTGCCTATGTGGCCACTGGAAGTAGGTGTGTGGATGTCACTGACCAGTAGTCAATAGATGATTCCTCCGAGACAGGTCCCCTTCGGTGAGGAACAGAGGGACTACAAGCACAAAAAGAACGCTCAGCATGACAATCAGTGGGAAATTCACATCAAAAACGTAGCGGGCCACCACCACTCTCCATGACAGTGGCTAAAACCAGATGCAAGGTAGCACTGGGGGGTCAGGAGGAGCCAGAAACCTCACTGCTGCAGGTGGGGATACAGAATGGTGCAGTCGATTGGAAACCTCTGGCAGTGTGTTTGAAAGTTGGACAAGAGGTTACTTGAGTGCTGAGTTCTGGTGAACAGCCAGGGCCAGGTAAGAGGGGTTGTTTGCGTGTGTGAGGTGGCATTTCAAGCAGACAGGAAAGCAGACGTGAGGACTGATCTGGGCGTCCAACACTTAGAGTTCTGGAAAAGGAAGAGGCCTGCCTAGGGGATGATAAGGTTGGGGTGCAGGGCCAGCAGCAGATGAGGAGCCCTGACCAGCACTGAGGTTCTAGGAGGGGAAAGTATATGGATCAGCAACCCAGCCACTTACACCCAAACAGACTGCTCCTTGGTCTCAGAGGCTTCCTCACACCAGGCTGGGGTCTTCATGCCAAGACTGTCAGAAGAGGCCTACCTGCTTTCCTGCCTGGCTCAATCCAGAACCTGCAGTGGGGACCCTCCGTGCCTGTCCTGTGCAGAATATGGTGATGTCTCTGCTCCCTGCATGGAAGACAGGGTCCAGATCTTCTGCTGGGAGTCTGGAGGGTGGGACACTCCAGGGCACAGGGCAGTTCAGCACTGAGTGAGGGTCTAGATTTGCTGCAGCAGGCCACTTTCCTGTCAGCCCTTTCTGGGCCATATATGTTGCTGTAGTGATGATGGTAATAAGTGGCCCGTGTCCCCAAGGGCAGATCACCTGCTGTGAGCCAGTGAAGTGTCTTCTGAGCCTTGGGGACCAGAGCCATGGGACAAAGTACATGTGAAATAAGATCCTCCTGCCCTCGCCAGCCTCCTGGCTGCGAGGTCAGGGCCAGGAGGAGGCAACATGACCCCCTGCTGGCGCCCACGCTCCCAGTAGCCCCAGAGTAGGGGAATCAACTCTGCCTTGTAGAGAGTTCAGTGGGAGCTGAGCCATGCAGCTGTGCTGGGGCTGGACACTGATTACGGGGCTGGCCAAGACCTTGGGACCCAGGGGGCCAGCACTGTGCAGAGCAAGCCTGTCACCCTGCACTCCCTTCCTCACACCCAGATTCCCTTCAGGACCTGGTTGCTCATTCTACTGCTGAAACCAATGCAGGCCATGGGAAGACCAGGGACAGGAGCACCACCCACCCAGCCTTGTCTCTGTGGCCCGGGGTGGAGACAGCTAGGCAGGTAGCTGTGCTGGGTGTGCCAGCTCCAGTCCCCAGGTCTCAGCCCCACAGCAGGCAAGGCCAGGCTGTGGGTTTTGACCTGGCCTTGCTGAAAATCTGTAGGTAAGGCTGGGGACTGTCACCACCGGGGACCCCATGGCCATCAGGGCTCAGGCCCAGATGGGGCAGCTGCTTCCTGTCTGGCTCCAGCTGTACTCCAGGCAGGGGTGGCCCTGTCCTCCCGCCCAGAGGTAGACCCTTCCAGCTTCGTAGCATCTGTCTCCCAGTGCCTCCCCTGCGCTGGCCACGCCCCCTTGCTGACCTCTTTCAAGAGGAAGCTACCTCCATGGCTAGCAGGATGCAGCTGCGGTCCTGGCCGAGGTCAGGGTGCAAGGTGCTGCCCTGCTCCCACTCAGCTGCCCACTGGGGACCAAGCCTGCTGCCTTGCCCCCATGGTCGCACCTGGCCAGCACCTTCAGAGCGGACACTTTATGAGCACCACCCCTGTGAGCCCTTTGGCCTCCAGAGCCAGGAGAGAGGTGACATGCTGCCACAGAGTCTCTGCGCTTCAGAGGTTTGGCCAGAGCAGTGCATGGCAGGTCAGCGCCTCCACTTAAGACCTCCTTCCAATAGGACTCCCTTCCAATAGCTGTGGCCTCCACAACCAGGCATCCTCAAGCCCAGACGCCAAGTCTCAGTCAGTCAGAGCCAACCCCGGAACTTCTGTCTACCTGCTGGGGGTTTGGCTTGCGATGGAGTTGCAATGTAATTCTGGCCCATGAGCCACAAAGGGGTCTGCTGAGAGCTCACTGGAAAGTTCTCTCTGCTCTTGAACATGTTTTTTCTAGCCTTTTGGAAATGTCCTGGGAGGATGTGATGTGGGAGCTGCAGCACCCATGTTGTGAGCATGAGGAATTAGGCCGATTCTCTGAATACAGCAGAGTAGCTACACAATCTGGTCCCTGAGGATGTCATTGGGTTGCCATGGATGGCGTGGGGCCCTCCCTTCCTCTAGCCTCCTTGTTATCAGATCACAAATCCCTTTATTGTTATAGCCATTTCTTACTTAGTTGCATGTTATACTTCATCTGAAAGCTCTCTCATTGATGTGGGGGGGGGATCCCACATCCCACTCCCTGTTGGGGTGTCATCCAGCCCTCGGTCCCTAACTCATGTGGGAGTTTGACAGATGCCATGTACACTGTACTCCACAGCCTCACCCACTGTTGCCATCCTCAAGTGCCCCTGGGCTCTGGGTAACTCCACCCACATGGGCCCACAAGGCAACAAGGCCACAGGGCTCCCCATGGGACACTTGCATTTAGTCCTTAGGACACAGAGTGACCATGGCTCCCAAGGCTGCATGCTGTGAGCAGGCCCAGACCACATGGAGAGGCCACGTACAGGTCCCTGCTGGATGGTCCAGCTGAGCCCCCACACTGGGTGGCCATCCAAGCCTGGTGCTGTCGACCCCAACCCCAGGTGATCACGCCCACTGTCGAGTCCCCATGGCATCTCCCAGATGATCCTGCAGTGTGCAGCCCTGTGCCCTGCCAATCCCTGCCACCTATGTCTGTGGCACTGCCACTGCAGGGCTCTGTGAAGCACAGCCCACCACCCAGTTCTCTAGCTTCTCCGTGGGCAGTGTCCCCCTGAGTGCTAGCATGCAGGTAGCCTCTAGGAGCTGCTGGCTGTGCACATGGTGGGAGAGACGGGCAAAGTCAGGCCACCTGCTGTGGGGGCCACATGCACTGAGACCTCAGCTTAGAGCCTGAGGGGCAGAGCCCTGCTCCCCAGAGCACCTCCACAGGCCACAGCAGCAGATCTGGGCCACAGGGAACAGGGCCAGACCGTGACACCCCTGGTGCCCCTGGAGGGCCGAGCCTGGGCTGAGAGAACAAGAGTTGTAGCAGCCTCCAGGGGACTGTAGGACACTCGCCTCCTGCCAGGGGAGATGGGGGCCTCAGCGCAGAGCAGGCACCACAGCTTTGCACAGCCTCAGGTTTCTGGAAACTGCGGCTGGAGAGGGCTCCTGCAGGGTGGGAGCCAGGGGCAGAGCTGCTTCCTGCTGATGCCCAGTGACTTCTGGCAACACTCGCACCCTGGCAGGATGTCGGTGCCAGCAGACTCCTCGGCAGGGCAGGTGCAGGCGGAAAGTCAGGCTTTCCAGGTAGCTGGTGGCAAGACCTTATAAAACACCTGCACACCCTAATGCGCATACACATACGCAGGCACACACGCCTCACACGTGTGCACACCCAAGCCTGCTGTGGCTCCTGCACTGTCCTGGGCCCAGGATCCCCTGCGGGGTCTCTGTAGGTGCAGAAGGGGCAAGCTGGCCCCCAGCCTGGGGAGCACAGGTGCTTTACAGTGAACTGGGTCCATATCTAGCTCTTCCTGCTGAGAGGCCCAGGGCCAGTCCCCTGCTAAGTTAGCTCTGCCCCACAGACCCCAGCAAATCCACACCCAGAGGCCTCCCTGGTCTGGTTCCTCTCTCCCCTTCTGCAGGCCCAGTCTGTAAGGTCTTGGCCCCCATGACCAGGCTGTCCCAGCAGGGCGAGGCGGCTTTCTTGAGGCCTCCGGGCAGACCTGGGAAGAAGGGGCGAGCTGGTGAGGGTTAGGCCCTGGCCAGGATGGGGCTTTGCCAGCCACAGTCCCCATGCCTGGTAGAAAAACCAGAGTGAACCCTCAAAGATGAGAGGCATCTGCAACAGCTGTGTCCCCCAAGTTGGGCTCAGGTAGTCTGTTCCCAACCCTCAAAGTCACGGTCCACCAAGTCTCCACTTACAAGAGCTGATGGCCACGCTGCTCACATCTTAAGCAATCAACATGCACAAAGAGTGGCGGCTGGAATGCAGCCATCCTCGGGTGAGCGCTCCTTCTGTGACACTGCTTAATTTGGATCTGTGCTTCCTATCCTCCTCCCATGGGCAGTCTTGATGATCAAGGCTTGTGTTATGTGCTTTGTGGCCTAATTAAAGTCGCAGCTTAATTAGAAAACATCTCCAGCTCCAGACAGAGGGAAACCAGTGCCCGTGGGGTGGGAAAGTGATGGGCCCACGTGGACGGGGCACATGCTTGCACATGCACACTCCCGAGCCGTGGAGGGGGTGAGCCCTTGGGGAGCCCTAGCCTGGCCCCCTCAAGTGCACATAGCTCACGGCATTCCTGCCATCCATTCATTCACCTGGCCTCCTGGGCTCCTGCTGCAGCCTGCTCAGTGCTGGGCATGGCTGCTGAGACTCTGGGGAGGAAGTGCTGTGTGCACAGCCCCCATGCACACCCACTGGGTGCCCACCCCAGCGTTCCTCCTGGGTCCTGCAGCCTGCTGGGTCCACTCTTGGCATCGTGCATTCTCTCCTGGTTCCTGGGATGTGGAGTTTGGGGCTTTGGCTGGTGGCCAGATGGGGCAACACAGGACCACAGGGCTGGGCCCCTGGGATAACGCACAGCTCTCTGCCTGGTCTTGGGGCCTGTTAGTGAGGACTCTCATGGGCACACGCAGGCGTCCTTGAGGCATGTGCTTTGCGGTGGCCATCCTCTGGGGCTGAGCAGAGTGGAAGGAGAGTGGCCTCTGGGGTCTCCCTGCTTCTTCCCTCGCCCTGGAGTGCACCCCGCCACCATGAGCTGAGTCACCACAGCCTCTGGGTTTTGACAGCCTCAGTCGGAGCACCTCCTAAGCCTTTTGTCCCAGATCTGAAGGCAGCACCTGACTGTGTTTCAGGATGTAAGTGATTCCAACTTCTGAGTTTGAAAAAAAATGTCCCAAATAAAAGAATTAGGCATCAAAGACACAGGTTATTTTGGAACTTAAATAGCACAGTGTGGCAGAATGTGGGCTGCCACAGCTATGGGCTCTGGAACCCCTAGGCCCTGCACCCCAGCTGGGTGGTCCTATGGGCCTGGAGAGGCTCTCCAGGCTCTGGTCTCTTTTGCAGGGCTAGTGAAGCTGGGGAGGCTGGCAGGGCAGCACAGCTGTTGGTGGAAGGAGGGGAGGACTGGCTTGTCACCTTGTCTGCTCTTCCACCAAGGGGCCAGCCAGTGGCTTGACTGTGCCCAGCACCATGGTGTCCACACCTCCTCCTACTCCTGCAGGCACCTGTCTCTGTCCATGTGCAGGAGAGAGACACAAGCGTGGTGCCGAGGTCACCTCCTCCAGCATGTGTGTGGTGCCCTGACATGACAGCAAATGGCACTGCTCACTGGTGTGACCACTAAGGGAGGCCCCTGGCCCACCTGAACTGGACTCAGCCTCCATGGCTGCTGTAGGGTCCCCCAGCATTTAGACTGACCACAAAGGTTAGTAGATGGTCTGTGGGCTAGGTGGCCGGGGCCCAAGAGGCTGGCTGTTTTCCTGTCTGAAGGTCTGCTGGCCTCTGCTCCCAGCCCCAGACCTCGTCCTCTGGTTCTGAGGGAGCATGTGACCAATCGGTGAGCTGCATTCCAAGCTGCTGGCTGCTACTGGTTCACAGATGGGCACGTGACACAACATGGGCCAATGAGACTCATGCCTGAGACTTCAGGTGACTGTTGCTGGAGGCTGCTGCCTTTCTGCCCAGCCTGAATTGGAGGCCAGGAGGTCCCTCTGCTGCCTGGAGCTGTGTGGGCTGGGCTGGCTCTTTTGCAGGCTGTCCCCAGCCAGGGGCCCTCCTGCTTCCCACCCTGCCCCAAGTGCAGCAGGCTGGCCATGAAAGCTGCGTCTCCCAGGCTCCCTGGTCATCTGGCTCCTGTTGGGTCCAGTACAGAGGATGTGGTGGCAGAAATCTGAGGGAGGGGGTGTCAGAGATTTCCTGTCCCCTCCTTCCCTTCCCATGACTTGGAAGTGACTTCTTTCTAAAAGTCCTGTCCCTGCCACACATCCACATGACAGCTCCAGTTCTCATTGGGTCCCAGTAAGACCATTTCTGTGCCAGTCTCTTAATATATTGGACAGACAATTTCCTCCTGCTGCTGATCCCTGGATGGTTTAATGTCCCTAATGGGTTTCCTGGATCCCACCAACTCCCACTTGAGAATGCCATTGACTTCTTGTGGAGTCCGATATGGGGGCAACGAGAGCATCATCCCCTAGGCCAAGCCGTGCCTGAAATCCTGCCTTCCAGTTGCCTGAGCCAACACATTTTTTGTCAATTGAACAATTTTCCATTGGATTTTATATCTTACCAACTCACAGGGATTCTTGTTGAGGACTAAGGGGCAGGTGGTACGGTGGTTAGACCCCAGGAAGCAGCTGCTCTCCCCACAGAGCACAGGCATCCCTGAGCACCCTGAGGGCTGCAGGTCCTATCCAAGCAAGTTCACCTCGCGGGGAAAGGATTGGCATTTTCTTCTCAATGGCCTTGTGGCAATTTGAAGATTCACTGTGATTGGACTGGCCGAGACCATATGACCAGCCCTGAGCCAATCACTGTGACTGGTGGACCATAATGCTCTGATTGGCTTAGACCCGCTCACATGATTACCCCTGCAGCTGGGGCTGGCGATGGTTGGGGCCAGGGGGTTAGGTCCTGGTGGGGGACCTGGGGCTGCTGCCCACAGAGAACACCAGACTGCAGATGACCAACAGCCATTGTGGCACATGGAGAAGCCTCTGCTCCACCCTCAGCAGTGGGTCCAGTCTCCTCCTAGCTGGGAAAGCAGCCTCAGGAGGATCCAGCTGGCCACAGATAGACCACAGCCCCTGTGGGGCAGTCCTGACTTGGTGGAGGCAGAGCCCCACCTGGCCTGAGGGACAGGACCATGGTCACGGTTACCAGACAGATGGCTCTGCAGGAAACAGAGAGGGTGAAGTCACGAGAGGGGCCAGGAGCCGGGGACCAGGCCCAAGAGCACCGAGGCAGGACTGACAGGCCGAGTACAGATTCCGTCTCCACTGTCCAGCCCTTGTGCACGGGGACATGCCACAAGCCCCCAGGAAGCCAGGCCGTGGGCACAGTAGTACACTGTTGGAAGGAAGCCCTGTTCCTTCCTGTCTGCCTGACCTCTGAGGGATCAGTTGTAAACCAGGTGCAGTAAGTGACCAGCAGTTCTGGCAGGGTACCATGATGAGTCCCCAGCACCACTGCACCTGTGCTGGACCATCTTTAGGTGGAACAAGAGCCCTGTGAGCTGGGGACATGGCTCAGAGCAGTGCAGGGTAAAACTCAGGAATCACTTGATGTTCTCAAGCTGTGGGCAGCTGAGACCTTGAAAGGGAAGCTGTGGATAAGGGGGCATGAGTACTTCTGGTTCAGTCCTGATGGTCGGAACCCCAGGGTCCCACAGAGGAGCTCCGTGACACATGGGTGACACAGGTGCTGGGGACACATGGGGCTACTTCCCTTCCCTGTCAGGAAAGGTCAACTCTCCACACCCTACACCCAAGGGTCTGGTTCAGCCCAGCTCCTGGGAGGGGACCCTCTGCTTGGTCCCTGTCCTGGCTGGCTTGGGCCTTGGGCCACCCAGACCATCTGAGTTATCATGGGATTGATGGTAGGGTCTTGGCCTGGGGCATCAGTCTGACCTCTGGAGGGCTGGGGACAGAGCAGCCATGAAGGCAGCCTGCATCTACCAGGCCCAGGTGAGCCCTCGGGTATGTCACACTCTGCAGCTGCTGTCACCCATTAGTGCCAGCTGAGCTGAGCTCAGTCCCTGGGGGTGGGGAGTGGGTGGACGGGAGCTGGTGCCAGGTCTCTCCTGGGCCTGCCCATCCATCTCTGCCCTTGGCTGGTTCCACACTGCCCTTCACCACATAAACCACCGCAGGTGTTCAGCTTGCTGTGTTCCCTGATCCTGCCAGAACATTTCAGATCTTGACCTCCAATGGCATCATGGCTGCCAGGCCTCACCACTAAGGGCAGGGTTCAGACCTGCCAGCTCCAATAGCCCAACAGGCATTAGTTCATCCTCCAAGGTCTGGACCCTAGGATGCATTCACACGCATATGTGCCCACACACACCAGCATGCAGACTGGCCTGTTTTAAGTGCATTTTATTACCTCGTCTCTGCATAGGGAAAGTCAGCCTTGCTTGTGCTGACCAGTGGTGACCATGAAAGAGATGTAGACAGCCAAACACATCATTGTTCCCCATGTGGCTGGGGTGGCCGCACCTCTGCTCGGGCTCCACTGTCCTGGTCTGAAGGACTAGGTGGGCACCCAAAGGGGCCATTCCCATGTGGACCAGAACCACGCTCCAGCCTCCTTCCTGCTGGCCTACCTGCCCTCTCCTGTGATCTCCCTGTAGGAGAGTCCTGGTCTCCAGGTCCACTTGGGGAGGGCAGGAAACAGACCCCACCTCCCCATCTGCTTGTCCTGTAGGGTTGCTCCAGGGGACAAGCAGGTCACCAAGCCTCCACCTGACACCAAGTCACACATGGAACCTGACCTTGGTTACCCAGAAGCTCAGGGCACAGGGCTTCCACCCTGCTGGGCTCTGTAGATGGGGAGGAATGGCCAAAGGTGACAATCACCTCCGGGGCTGGGCCAGGCCTGGCTGCTGTCCCTTCACCAGCGCGTCTCCAGTTTAACCCCACCAGGCCCCTCCTTCACCTTTGCCACAGGCTGTACCAATCCAGGGGGGACTGTCCTCAGACACAGAGAGAGACAGTGATGGAGAAGACCATGAAAAGAGAGAGACAGAGAGTGAGAGAGGTGCTGGCAGCCAGGCCACTCTGCAGGCCCCAGCCCCCTTGCGCAGTGGCTCCTCTGCAGCAGAGGCACCAGGCCAGGTCTCAGCCATAGCGCTGGGCACTCACTTTTTGGGCCTGTAGTCAGGGATGGTCCTGTCCAGGGAGATGCGGTCACTGAGCTGGGCATTATAGCCGTATTCCTCGTACTTGCCATCCCTCTCCTGGCTGTCGTCCATCAGGGTGGCAGCCACGCCTCCCTGGCCCAGGCCACCAGGCCCCTCCACCAGGCCGATGGGCTTGGCGAGACCTGCAGGGGAACAGGAAAAGGCAGGTTAGGCAGAGCCTGAGGTGGCCCCAGCAGAGCCTCACCTCCCCTCAGCCCCTCTCAGAGGCAGCCGCAGCACATTCCTCGCAATTCAGATGAAGCACTAGAAGAGGCAAAGCCCTGGGGTCAGGAAGAACAGGTTGGCAGGGGCGGGGGCGGGACAGGTAGGGCACCGGGTTGTCCAGGACAATGTGACTCTGATGCTGCAGGTGGGTGCAGGTCACAGTGTTCACCCTCAGCACAGCCCAGAGTGCAGCAGAGGAGTACTGCTTCAGTTAGTGACCCTGTTTCCTACTAGCTCAGGCTAGCAAGTGCCCATGTGCGCCATCAGCAACCATTTACCCGTGCTCAGGTTAGCAAGTGGGTCAGTGTGCTCAGGTTAGCAACCATGTACCCGTGCTCAGGTTAGCAAGTGGGTCAGTGTGCTCAGGTAGTACCCATGCTCAGGTTAGCAAGTGGGTCAATATGCTGAAGGTAGCAAGAGTAGTCATGCTAAGGTTATCAATTGTATCACAGTGCTCAGACCAGCAATCATGTATCCATGCTCAGGTCAGCAAGTGCATCCATGCTCAGGCCAGCAATTGTATGCTCCACCAGGAACCACGTATCCGTTCTCAGGTTAGCAATTGTATCAAAATGCTCAGACCAGCAATCATGTATCAATGCTCAGCTTAGCAAGTACATCAATGTGCTCCAAAGCAATCATAAATCAATGCTCAGGTTAGCAATCACGTATAGATATCAAATATTGGCTCAGGCCAACAAGCATCTATCAATACTGGCTCCTCATTCTAGTGGTTGTCACACTAATGTAAGAGTCAATAACAGTGGCGTGGTGTTGGGGACTAGACCCCAACATGAGGCCCAGCTGGCTTGTAAAAGATTTGGTGATAAACAACTCTGTTCCAGCCGGCTTGTATCTTCCTTAGTGACGTAATGCCTGACCGCATGACTAAGCTATTTGGCCACTCATTTGTTACAATTGGATAAATGTGTTTGCACTGTACCCCTATTGGTTGTTGTAATGGATAAATAGAGTAGCGACTAGTCAGGAGAGGAGCAGAAGAAACAGCAAAGAAGAAGCAGCAGCAGAGGTGGAGAGATCAGCGGTAGAAGATGCAGGTAGTAGCCCCGGCCCCAGAAACAGGGACTCTAGTACAGCAATAGAAACGGGGACTCTAAATGTGAATAGCCTTGACTCTAAAAAGAATGTTTTAAGGGCTTTGCCTCTAAAAGAGGGAAGGCGGGAAGTGCTTGGAGGCCTTTAGCCGCGGTAAAAGGAGAAATAAAGTGCTTGGAGAACTCGGGGCCATTGGGTCTACTTCATTCCCAGTCAGCAGCCGAATGAGAGCCGTCTGGTTCCTGCTGGCTGGGACCGGACAGCATGGGGGCCCAGGTCTGTGGACCTCTCTGTTCCCTGAGCTTATTTTTTCTATAAGCCTGAAACTGGCCTAAAAAGTAAAATCTAGTGCATTCATGTAAAAAAAAAATCAAATTAAAAATGGGAAAGAAGGGCTGGAGCAGTGGCTTGGTGGTTACGATGCTTGTCTGGCTTACACGAGGACATGGGTTCAAACCCCAGAACCACGTACACAACTAATGTTGGAGCAACGAAAACCAGATGAAAAACTAAATAAAATTGATTCTCTCTCTCTCTTATTTCTCACTGTCCCTCTCTCTCTCTTAAAAAAAATGGCAAAGAATGCAAAGAAATCAGACTTTCCAGATGCAAGGCAGTTCCTCCCACCCCTGGGTATCGTCACTCCGTATCAGTCAGGAGTCTTGAATCAACGCCTGCTGAGTGAGGCTACTGGTTAATGACCAGTGCACTGCAGAGTTGTGCTGGGGAAGAGAAGCCAGACACAGAGGGAGCCTAGGAGCTGCTCTGCGGGTCCCTCTGTGCCCAGCTGAGTGGGGCTGAGCAGGTACTCCCTGGTGACAGACTGGACATCCTGGGGATGGCAGGTCAGGGAAAGGGGTAGGCAGTCATTGGAGCCAGGACAGTGGACATGGTTCAGAGCATTACTCCAAAGGGGACTGGGGCAGAGTTCTCATTAAAGGGCAGTCCCTGACTCGCCCAGATGGGGGCTAGGGACACCTTCTTTGGGGCAGGTAGCAGGCACTGGAGTGTAAGTCAGAAAAATGCGAAAGGACCTTTCCCTGAGCTGCTTGCTGTCAGCTTCTGGAGAGGTCTCTGGTCTTCATTCAGATCATGGACATGCAAATGCAGAAAGCACCTAGTAAGTTGCCCACCCCCTCCAGACCAGGTGGACACTGTGAGGCCCAGCCCTCCGAAGGACTGAAGCCCAGGAGGATCTGGCCAGGCAATGGGACAGTGACCCTTTGCCCTGCACAACCAGGGGCATCTCTGTTCAGCAAGCCAAGATCTTGAGGCTGGTGGACCTCCATATTTTCTAGAATAGTCCATTTGAAATGGGCAGTGTGGATGTTTGTGTAGGATACCAGGGTACGCGTTTGGATGAAGAATTGAAAATTTACGACACATATCGCCTCCATGTCTTATTTCTGTTGTAGCGTTGCTATACATAACTGCTGTTTTTAATGTCCTTGTCCCATTCAAGCTTCTCACTTCGAGAAGTCTGCAAGTGGAGGCCTCCTAGGTGCAGGCACCACCTCTGCATGGCTCCATGGATGGTCAGGGTGTCCAGGGGGCTGGCCCAGCCCTGAGGCTATCTTTTCACTTCTAGAAGTGAAACGTTCACACATTGCAAGTCCAGACAGCCGGGAAACCCCACACGGCGCTGCGTCCCCACCAGCCTCACGGTCTCATGACGTCCGAGCGCCTTTCATCTTACCCTGCACCGTGCATGACAATCTTTGGTCTCATTCCGGCTTCTCAGCCAGAGGCAATTCCCTGGGCACATGGCATGAAGACCACACCAAGTCCCTGGCACCTCTGCCCACCACTCACGGCACAGCCTGACTTCCTCAGCTCTGTCACGTTATTGAGGGTCACCTTTGTGACTTTAAGAGGGACGTTGGATGCTCCACTTCTGGGTGCATGGCCTGCTGATCCCCAGTGCTTCACCCTCCAAAGCCTCCGTAGGGCTGCTGCCTCCTCTGTGACCACAACCAAGTTTCCACGAGACTCAACCACAGGTTGATCCAAAGACAGGAAGGACTCGGCTTTGGCCAGACATGACTGCAACATGTTGCTCACTGGAGCCCAGTGTGGAGGGACCTGGCAGGTGGAATGCAGGTCTAAACTCACTGAATGTCTCAAGCGCAAGGCCACAGGGTCCGCTCTGCTCGATGCTGCACGATTCCCCAGAACCATGCACTGGGTTTGGTCAGGCTGGCCCCTGACCCACGGGCTTGTGCATGGGCATCGGAGAACGGCAAGAGTGCCTGCTGGCTGGTGTTTGCTCAGCTGCACCACGTGCCATGCCTACTCCTCACTCTCTGCAACACCCCCCCGGGGCAGGCGCTGTGAGTCTCTCCAACTGCAGATGAGGAAACATTCACAGAGAGGTCAAGCAACACATTCAAGTTCACACAGCCTGTGAGCACCAGGCCTGCTTGCACCAGGGCAGTGAGGCAGGTGCTATCAGTGCTGTGCTCCATGGCTAGAGGGCCCCAGGTTCCTGCTGACCAAGGCAAAGAATCCAGACCTCTCAGTGCAGGACACCATACCCAGCAGCCCCTCTCAGCCACCTTCTCACTTCCTGGCTCACTCCCATCGCTCTGCCCAGCAGCCATCCCTGGGCTCCCTCTCAGACTGCTCCAGGGGCCAGCGTGGACAGCCAACGCTGATGTCTCCTCCGGGTGCTGGATGGCCTCGCAGGTGTGAATCCCAGCCCAGAGTCTCCACCCTTGCCAGGGCCTCTTCCTCCTGCAGATCAGCTCCCTCTCCCTCTGGAACCTTCCTAGTGGATATTTCCCAGCATGCCAAACTTGGCCAGGTTATCTACAGTGGACCATGGTCTTCTGGGCCTTCAGGGTCCTTTCTGCCCCTGTCTGCTGTCCTCCCTCAGCTCTGGTCATCTGCCCTCCCTGCGCTCTCTCCTCTAAGCTCTGTTAAGCAACCTCTCCTCCCCATCTGTCCTCTGTGCCGGGGTTCTGCTCTTCATTTCCTCTCTGTGGCCCCCGATCGCCTGCCCACAGACTGTTTATAACCCTGCTTTTCACCCTGAAAGACGTGTCGTCTGCCCCCACTGTGTGTGGAAGCCACGCTACTCTTCCTCTCTGTGGTGGGCAGCAGGGCCCCAAAGCTACCCACGTCCAAATCCCTGGAACCTGCGAGTGCAGCACCTCACACAGCGGGAGGGACCTTGGAGCTGTGGCAGAGGCTGAGCCCCAGGCCGCTGTGGCCATCTGAGCAGGGGCTGCTGACTTGGGCCATGCTCACAGTGGAGCCCTTTGTAAGCTAGACCTGCTCTGTAGAGTCCATCAAGGAAGCAGGCCATGGACCCTCAGCCACAAATGCCCCTGGGTGATTCTGCACTCACAGTCACAGTGATCTTTTAAAAGGCCCCTTGAAACTTCTGGCCAGTTTTCTGTCGCACTTAAGCAGAATTCACTGCACTGCACAGACCCTGGGTCCTGTGTGCGGGTCCTTCCACCCCTCCTGCCCATCTCAGGTCCCACCCCATCACTCCAGGCACCCAGACCTGGGCCGCCTCTGTTTTCCTGCCCCAAGCCCTTTGCACCTGCAGCCCTCAGCCCTGCCCCATCCTGCAGGTCCCACTTCAGCCTCTGCCTCCTCTGAGACCCTCCGGGTTTCTGACCTAGGGCCACTCCAGCCCGTTCTTCACAACTTTGGGCTCACATTCCTCATGCCTCTTATGAAAATAGGAAGCCTGCTGACCCCCTATCTGCCACTCCCTCCTTGCGATGCAGGCTCCAAGAGATTGGGCTGTGTCTTTCCCTGTCTCACCCCAGGGCTTCACATGCACACGTGCAGAACAGCACTTCAGTCCTGGGTGCATGTGAACAGACCTCTGCAGAGCTGATGGTCTCTCTAGGACTTGACGGCACATGGCAGGGTCCTCCCCAGGCACACAGGAGGACAGAGTCAGGGACAACCCAGCAGGGCCTCCTCTCACAATGCTGGGTGGAGCCAGAGGCCCAGCCCAGTTCCCTGGAGGCCTTTGCTGAGATCTGGCCTCAGCATGAAACCGAGAGGGGTCTAGGCAGCACTGTCCTGGCCTCTCCTCAGCTTTTCACCCTGGACACTGCCTAGAATGTCTTATCCTTCCTGGGGAAGCTCATCTCATCCCAAGTCCCACAGGACACCAGACCCCACCCACCTGTTTCCAACCTGAGCTTGAGTGTCTACACCCCAGATAGGGAAGGGGACAGGGACAGGGAAGGGGTGAGACAGGAACCTTTGGACCTGTAGACGGAGGTGCTGAGCAGTCCCAGAGCTACTTCCCCGCAGGAGGGAGCACAAGGCAGGAGGAGCAGCCCAAAGCCAGTGCCTTGGGCCCCTGAGGTCCTGGGACTTGGGCAAGGTCACCAGACATCAGGTGGCAGTAAGGATTCAGCCCATAGGCACCGTTGTGGATTGCGGGTCTCTGAGCAGCTGGGCAGCACCTGCTCCACAGTTCTCAGGGAAACAGCAGGTCCTAGCCCCTCACAGCCTCTCTGAGGAGCTGCTGCAAACACAGCCCTGGGGGTCACAGCAGGAACCGCAGCTGGGCCTGGGTTCACCTGCTTACTGCAGGCCTCACCTGCTCAGCACAGAGAACAGCTGCTTGCTGCGCTTCCGGGTGGAGACCCCTGGTTTACTGGATACCCCTGGTGCCCACAGCGTCACAGCTAAGGTCCCTCATGGCCCCCCATGACCACAGAGTGGCCACTCACAGGACACCAAGAGGGCACAGGGACCGTCTTCCATGAAGCCAGCAGCAGAAACACAAAACTCTGGGAAAGGGAGGCACCTGGACACAGACCCGCCTGTGGGCCCTGGGTGGCTACAGGATGCCAAGGGTCAGAGGCAGATCAGAGGGGCTGTCTGGGTGCTGGGGGCCAGGGTTGTGGATGCCTTTGTGGGCCTTGGCTTCCCCCACAAGGCTCTCCAGAGCCAGGAAGACCCATAATGGTTGTGTGGACTTAAAACCCCAACAGGTTCTGCCTGCAAGGGCAGTGGGTGGCGCTCCCTGCAGGCCCCTGGGCACTCAACATCCCCCTTTCCTGGCTGTGTGGTTTCACAGATTTCTCCTAGGAGGCAGAAGTCCTCCATCCCACCAGGACCGGAGGCAAGGAGGACAGGGTGGCCTGCTGTGACCATGGAGGTCAAAGTCTCCTGTGCCAATGGTCAACAGAACCCACCACACTGGTGGCTGTGCTGGGACCACACTGAGTGGGGTATGACTTCAGCTGGGGAACCGAGGGACCTCAGGACAGGTGCCAACTGTGTTTCTTCTCCTGTTGCCGAGTGCCTGGACGCAGTGCAGGCCAGGGGCAGATGGGCCTAGTTCTTGCCCCTGCCCTCAAGACATCCCACTCCAACCAATGGCCGAATCTCGCATCCTTAAAAGAGTGAAAGACCAGACAGTACAGATGGGCTGAGCTGTGTTCCCCAAAGTACACTCAGGTCCTAGCTCTCAGCACCTGTGGACGTGACCTTAGTTGGAAACAGAGGCTCTGTGGACAGATTGAGGCAGGATAAGGTCACACTGGACTAGGACCTTAAGCCCCACATGGCCTCAGGACAAGGGGGACTTGAACACAGACATACAAGGGTTTCCACCTGAGGAGGGGGCAGATGTGCAGCCAGGTAGCTGGGGACGTGTGGGACCACCAGGAGCTGGAGGAGGCTTGGCTCTAAGCAACCTGGACTATGACCCCCAGGCCCCTTCCACCACCCCACCACATACTACCATTTACATTTAGCTGACCTGGCTCTGCTGGATCTGACAGCAAGAGACCAGAAAGAGCAGCCTCCTGGCAGGTGGGCCATGTGGCCTCTTCCTGGGCACTCCTGAGGCTGGTGGGCCCCACAATGCCTCAGCTGGGGCTGCTCCCCTAATCCCAGCAGGGCGCAGTCTTGGGAACCGTGCAAGCCACTCCTCTGTAAGTGCAGCCCCCAGACGGCTACCCACATGGGCAGCCAGAAGAACAAGGGCAGTCTCCTGGACCCTGGTTCTGTGCTTTGACCACCCCAGGCATGTCCAGGGCCACACAGACCTGTGCTCGCTGCCCCTCAGTCCCCATAATCACCTTCCAGGTGGGGGCTCTTGCTGCCCCCTGAACAGATGAGAAACTGAGGCACTGGCCCTGTGCCACAGCCAGGGATGGCGAGTGCAGCTGCCCTCAGTGGCAGACATCCCAGGTGACCAGGGATGGTCACCAGAGGAGATATCTGAGCCCTGCTTCTTGGTGGGTAGTGCAGGCTGGGCAGGAAGGGCCTCGGTGTAAGAGGAAGATGTCCTCATGGGGACAGCACCCAGAGGACCCGTCTGGCCCAGGGACGCAGCAGCATTGCCACTAGATGCCCTGTCCTGCCACAGACAGGGATCCCCAGCCTGGGTGGCCCACCACAGCCCTGTCCTCGCAGTCAGGCAGGAGCAGGGATGGTGTGACGTGCCAAAGCCAGTCAATGCTTGGACTCACTGTCAGGGCAGGGACCCTCTGGTCAGTGCTTGGACCCAGTGGCCAGTGCAGGGACCCTCTGGTCAGTGCTGGGACCCACTGGTCAGCACTGGACCACTGATCAGCACTGGGACCCACTGGCCAGTGCTGGGACCCACTGGGGGTCTTGTCAACGAGTCCAGACAAAGTCTGAGCCCTGGTGGGCAGCAGCCCTGCTTGCTCCCTGAGGGCCTTGCGTGTCTCTCAGAAGAGTCGGCACCCGCTGCTCCCGGGCCCTTCCCCACAGTGTGGAATGAATGGACTCCCAGCTCTGCTATGCCCCGGGCACGCAGCTGAGGGAGTCACACTGTTCCAGGTCTCAGTGTGGAGAACTCTGCGTTTTGCTTTTGCTATTTCAAGTGTCCCCTGTGTTGCTGTGTGTGAGGCTCAAATGTCTTCCAAAGCACGTGACCTCTGTCAGGTGGACATGAGACACCGAGTGGTTCTGTCCCTGTGCACCCAGGATTGTGTGCCTCAGACAGAGCCGCTGTAAAGTGCACTGTCTCTGGGCACCCTGGGGCCACCTCTTATCCCGGGAGGTTTGGCTCACTTCTATTTTGTGCCAGCAGTGTGTGCTGTGGCTTCTTCAGCTAGAAAGTCCTGTTCTGCTCAAGTCACGTATGCATATGTAGAAATTGTGAGAGCACCGTTTTCCACGGGTCTCACTGAAGAGGAGCCGGGCAAACATCACCGGGGATCTCTGTGAGGAGTCAGGCCACAGTCACCTGGGATCCCTGTGAGGAGCGAGGCCAGCATCACCCGGGATCTCTGTGAGGAGCCAGCCAGTGTCACCTGGGAATCTAGCTGAGGAGGAGCTGGGCCAGGGTCTTATGCCCTATGCTGTCTTTACTCGTCACGTCACTGTGACCGGGTGGGAATGCGTGTGTCCCCTCTGCTCCTGTGGCTGGTCCTGAGGCTTCTCACGGGTCCCTGGAGACTCCTCAAAACCCCTCCACTATTATCATAAGAGCCAACTTGCACCGCCCTATCATAGAAGCCTGTGGAGCCTCCAAGAGCCAGGAGCTGGAGTGGTCAGTGCCAGGAGACCGGGCATACCCTGGGCACCAGGAGTGTGGCATCTTCAACTGCGGGGATGTAGCCAGGAGGAACAGCCAGTCAGGGACAAGGTGGGCTTAGGCACCTATGGGCAGCAGAGGGTGGCAGGAGGGGTCTCCTAAACGAGCTCAGCAGAAATGGGAAGAGACACTGTGGTCAGAGGGGCAGAGGGACAGGTTGGATGGCCAGTGAGGCCATGTGGAGAGAAACCATGGCTCATGGGCGTCACGAAACCCTCTCCCCCACGCCACCCTATCCTCGGCATCGTGGCACTGGCCTAGCCCTGCAGGTCTTACTTAACCTACCATCTTGCTAATTCCCACTTACTGTCTCCTTCTGCTCTGTCTGGACGACTGTGTGGCTTCCCTACAGTCCGAGCAACAGGCAAAAGTACTTCATGTCGATTCTCTCCTCCTGTAAGTCATAAATCACTCTCCAGATACGGATCCTGCTGAATTCGGCCACTTTCCTGAGTGATGCTTTCATGGTCACTTGGTATTTTCTCATGTTCAATATTATATCCTTTTCAGTCCACAGGAGATCAGAGTTAAGGCTTCATTTGCAGAGTCACCAATCGCTGTGCCTGCCTCGTGGCATTCTCACTCTGTCTGGGCGGAGGCCAGTAGGGTCCTCAGTCCTTGGTGGGGAGACTCTTGCTGGAACATGCTGGTTCCTGACGACAGCCTGTGGGTCAGTCGGGGTGTGGACTCCCACTGCTGGCAGCCCTGCAGTGTCACTGGGGCATGCCTGGAAAAGCCACCATTGCTTGATGCTTCATTTGGGAACCTCAGGGAAGCTCACGGACCAGGTTCTCCTCCTGGCTGCTTGCAGGTTCCTCACGTCTCCAGGGCTCTGCGGAGGCACACAGGCCCATCTGCAGCACCCTCCCAGGAGTCAGGACGTTAATGGCCATGTTTTCATTGCTAGGAAGGCCCTCCTGGGTCTCTGGGTGTCCTTCTGGGTCTCCACAGTGTCCCTCCCTGGTCTCTGGGTGTCCCTCCTGGGTCTCCAGGTGTCCTCCTGGGTCTCCAGTGTGTCCCTCCCGGGTCTCCACGTGTCCCTCCCGGGTCTTCAGTGTGTCCCTCCCGGGTCTCCAGGTGTCCTCTTGGGTCTCCGGATGCCCCTCCTGGGTCTCCAGGGTGTCCCTCCTGGGTCTCCAGAGTGTCCTCCTGGGTCTCCAGGGTGTCCTCCTGGGTCTCCAGGGTGTCCCTCCTGGGTCTCCAGGGTGTCCCCCTAGGTCTCCAGGTGTCCCCCTTGGTCTCCAGGTGTCCTCCTGGGTCTCCAGGGTGTCCTCTTGGGTCTCCAGGGTGTCCCTCCTGGGTCTCCAGGGTGTCTCTCCTGGGTCTCCAGGTGTCCCCCTGGGTCCCCAGGTGTCCCTCCTGGCAGAAACTTCCCCAGATCCTGTCTCACAGGCAGCTTTCCAATGTGCTCACCTGCAGCTGGGGCCCCGCCTGCCATGCTGCATTGGGACCTCCCACTCCCCTCCCATACTCTCCCCTCAGGCAGGTCTCACCATGCCGCAACTCAGCAACTCATGGTCCGTGGTGCGGCTGGATCAAGCACCAGGAGCCTCCTAGTCCATGGTACCGGATCAAACACTGGGAGCCTCCTGGTCCGTGATGCGGCTGGATTGAGCACCAGGAGCTGGCCCTCACTGCCTTCCCAGCTCGACACGCTCTCTGGGCTTAGGGATGCACCCCAGAGCATGCAGTGCTTCTGCACATTTCTTCTGTTGATTTCAAGCTCTCTGCTCTCCTGCTCTGAGGGTGAGTTTGGTGGCTTGACTCTTGCTGTCTTCCCACGGGCACGCTCACCTTCATTGGTGGCTCATCTCATTTGTTGATTCTGGATGCTCAGCCTATGACTCTGTGCATATCATCCCTCCTTTGCTCTCGGTCTGCTCCTGGAGCACCTGGGAGACCCTGGCTGCTCAGCTGCTGACCCTCCTTCATATCCTCTCCTCCCCGTGCTGTAGCCAGGGTCATCTTCTCAGGAACATCCTCCATGTCATGAATTCTCTCTTTGGCTGTGTCTAATTCCCTGTCCAATCTGCATGTTGGATTTTTAGTCTTAGTGGTAATCTAACTCATTTCTAAAAGTCAGTCTCAGAGATCCTTCATTACCCATCAACTCACTCGGTGGGGGTCACCAGGGTGAATTTTGTGGATTCTGTTGTGAACCTGTCCTCAGAGTTGGTGTTACCTGAGCATTCTGTTCATGGGCCCAGCACGAGGCTACAGGTGGCTCTGGTGGGGTATGACAGCTGAGTGACCAGGGTTTGCAGAGTGGTCCCGGGCTGTAGGGCCCTCCTGTGGAGCCGGGTGCACAGAGCTGCCCCTATCCTGTCCTGCGTGTACCTCTCCAGGACGCTCTCCACACAGGCTCTGGCTCACAGCCAAGGGGAAGCTGCTTGGTCTCAGAGGCAGCAACTGGCCTGTGTGCGGAGCAGCTTCTGTGTGAGGTCAGGCTGAGCACACGGCGCATGCCCCTCTGTAAGTCCCCTGGAGTCCCTGGAAGAGACAGCTTACTCTGCAGGACCAGCTGACAGCCTGGTGACTCCACTTTCATGGAATAATTATTCCTACGACCTGGGCAATGCACATTCCTAATTACAAGAGCTGATCTGGGGAGGAGACGCTGTCTCTGGTGGGCGTGCGATGCTGTGTACGGGAGCTGGCTCAGTTTGGGCACAAATGCCGCAAGGGTGACGGAGCTGTGTGGGATTCAGATCCTGTTTCCCACACACTTCCTTCAGTGCATGCTGAGGAGCTGTGGTGCAGGCTCCAAGGGGACGCGTCATCAGCATCGTGTTGGGGGCGTGAGGAATGGTGGGGACGTGGCAGTGCTGTGACTGGTGACTGCCACCCCAGGACTGGGGCCAGAGATGCCAGTTCTTCTAAGATTTCAAGCAAAGGCAATTGTGGACAGGCCTACATCTCTGAACATCAGTGCCTAATTCACGTTTTGGAAGTAAAGTCACGCTGGGTCCTCATGCCAGGACGACATGGATCCCAGACACCTCAGGTCATGTCTCCAGGGCCACTTGGCATGTAGCTTTGCAGGGTCGAAGGGACTTTGCAAGTGTGATCAAGTTGAGGATCTTGGGGGTACTTTGGACTGTCCAGGTGGACCCCAGGCTCAGGGGGCAGCATGGCTGTGCCGACCCTTTGGTTTTAGCCCAGTGAGGCCGACTTTGGGCCTCTGGACTCCAGAGCCGTGAGAGTCAAGCTGTGCTCCTTTAAGCCACTCACTTTGTGGCCCTTTGTGGGGAGCGCCAGCTAAGTTTAGGGGCAGACCACAGACTATCCAGTTGCTCCGGCAGCGGGTGCCAGGCCCTAAGCCACGAAGCCTCTGCACAGAGCTATGACCCAGATTAGTGTAGTGGAGGGGCAGAACCATGGCTGGCACCAGACGCTCAGTGGGGACTACACAGGGGCTGCCACCTGCACTCTGCTCCTGCCAGGTGGGATCTGGGAAGTGTGACTCACAGTTGTCCTGGGCCAGGAGGTCCCTCAGGGTGATTTTCAGGGACGACCTGGACTCTGCAGAGAAGACTGCAGTATGACGGGGGGCTGGGGAGGCACCACTCTAGGACAGGCCAGCACGGAGGGCCTCTGGTGTGAGCCTGCCCCAACACTAGAGACCCGAGTCTGCTCCAACACTCAAAGCCAGGACATCTGGATCTGCAGCTTCTCAGGGAAGAGGCTGGCAGCTGGAGCACACAGGTCTCAGGGGCACATGTCCCAGGGACCACAGCCCACACCTCTGTTGGAAGGATGGAGGCAGGTGGGTTAGATGGTGGCCCCAAAAGCTATGTCCCTCTGCACCTGTGAATGTGGTCTGCTTTGGGAAAAGGGTCTTTCATGTGTAATTATGCAGAAGTGCTGGAGATAAGATCATCCTGGATTGGTGCAGGCCCTAAATCATGAGATTTAGGTGCAAACCCTATGAGAAAAGAAGATGGCTCAGACAGAGCAGGCCACAGGGAGATAAGGGTGCTATGGTCACAGGCCCAGGAGCCCCAGGGACTATGGAGCTGCCAGTGGCTGAGAGGCTGAGCTGGTCCTCCCTCTGTGGCCAGGAGGAGTGGCTGGCCCACACCTCAGTCTTCGACCAATGGCCTGCAGGCTAGGAGGGAGCAAATTTGGTGTGTTTAAAGCCCCATTTGTCATCTGTCACATCTGCTCCAGAAATGACCGTGAGGGAAGGGGAAATTGCAGGGAGGAGAGAGGTCACAGGTGAAGAGACCGTGGCCAGAGCTTCTGGTCACTCAGCAGTCTCTGTCCCCATTGTCTCTAACAGCAGAGTCGCTGTTTCTTTGGGTGGCGGTGAGCTCAGCAGGGACACACCCTCAGCTGACCTGACTGTGCACCTGACCAAGGTCTGGTCACTGAGGTCCAAGTGGAACCTGTTGGGAGTCACTAGTGAGCAGACTCCACTGCAATATGTGCTTGGTGTCCATGGTCCCTTACACTGGTTCCTGCCTGGAACTAGGACTCAATGCTTGGAGCTGGAGCAGTCATCATTCCACATGAGGGGATACACCACAAACCAGCGAGGAAGGAGCTGGGCTCTCAGAGATGTCCATCAGCCCACTGGATTCCATGCTTGCTGTGAA
Organism: Aplodontia rufa; assembly: GCA_004027875.1. Lineage (NCBI taxonomy): Eukaryota > Metazoa > Chordata > Mammalia > Rodentia > Aplodontiidae > Aplodontia > Aplodontia rufa. The sequence continues at coordinate 34,533 of PVKS010009869.1, forward strand.
AGATAAATCACAGCAGCTGGCGCCCTAGCTGAAGCCTGTGACAGGCAGAGGTAAAGGATCCAGGTGTCTAGAGTCGGCATTTGTCTGAATTCCACCCCCAAGTGAGGCAGGGGAGTGAGTGCAGGAGGCAAGAGTCAGGCCGCCTTCCTCGTCCAGCTGCCCCACCTGAGAAGGACCTACTGGCCACCTCCCAGCCAGGAGTCTCCCCAGGAGCAGCTGTGCCACTGCCTCCCAAGAGCCCTTCAAATTCTAGGCTCCGGAAGAGCGTTTCACACACGGCCAACTCAGCTCTTCCGCACATGATTGCTGGCTATGGGTGACAGTGACGTTTCAGCTTGGAGGAAGTGTGGCTTCCAAGCTCCCAATGTCTGTTGAGTCATTGATTTCCATCTGTCACAGCAACTTAGGCCAATATTCTGGGAGAGAGGAAGCAGCTCAAATGGAGAGATTGCGGGTCACACAGTAATCAGAAGGGACGAGGCGAGGAGAGGCCCCTGGGAAGGAGGCTGTACGTGTGAGCGGAGGTGATGGGAGGCCAGCCCCGGGACAGGACTTGCCATACATTGCTCTCAGCCTGGCCAAGCTCAGCCTTGTGGATGCACCTTCTCTGGGACCCGCAGCCACCAAGAGCCCAGGAAAGGGTCTCAGCATAAGCCAGCAGGCGAGGTCAGAGCAACCTACACCCAGCAAAAGCCACTGGGTGTTAGATTCCAGCAGCAGCATCACTGCTAAGGAGCAGGGAATCCTGACCAGGTAGCAGGAAATCGTGCGGCCAAAGAGGAGGGGTCAGGAATCGAGAGGAGGGTGCACAGCTGGGTTTCCTTCGGGAGAGGGGTGAGTGCGGAGGAAGGAGGGTAACTCAGAGGCATGGAACAGAGAGCTGACCTCAGAGAGAGGGGCAAAGCTCAACACCAGAGACTCATCCTGGCCTGAAGGGACAGGGTCCAGGGCCGGGGGCTTCAGGGATGGGGTTCAGGGCCCAAGAGCTGCAAGGACAGGGTCCAGGGCTCAGGGTTAGGGTTAAGGGCTGCAGGGATGGGTTTCAGAGCCCTGGGCTGCAGGAGCAGAGCTCCACTCCAGCCCATAGCAAGACTGGGATCAGGATTCCGAAACCCTAGCAGCAGCCCTCACATGCTGGGTGAGATTGCGGAGGCCAGCACCTACCTGGACTCCATGCAGAGTCCCTGGGGGCTGGAACTGTGACCTTGGCTGCCCACCTCTGGGAGTGCGTAGAAAGGACACAGGGGTGGGGACAGGAGGAACATATTGCCACTTCCTTGCTCCTCCCTCTTCTCTCATAAAAATTAACTGTGATTACAAAGGGCAGAGAAGTGAGAGACCCTGGTCTCTCCCCTGCTTCAGTTTGTTCACACTCCCAACAGCAGCTAATTTCATTACAGACAGGTCTTCCAAGACTCCTGGAGACCCAAACTAATGGCACGCTGTCAATAGCAAAAAGCCTGACCGTCCTGAAGCCACTGAGCAGTGGCTATCTCGCAGGACCTGGCACAGCCTGGGAAACATCCTTGTCACTGAGCCCAGCAGAGTGCTCGATGGCTGCCTGCACAATCCTTGGGTCCAGCTAGCACAAGGAAGCAGCGGAGAGGGCATAGTGAGGCCCTGGCCCGAGAGCGCAGCCTGCTCCACGCAGCGAGGGCCACAGTGCTCTTAGTTGAGCACACTGACAGCCAGGAGCAGGAGGAGCCCTGTACATCCTGTCACCTTGGTGGCAGCCTGGGTGTGCTGCAAGGGTCAGGTGGCTGGCACATCCTGGGAGCTGCTTGTCCCATGGGCCCAGCCCAACCATGGAGGTCACAGACAGGAGACCTCAGGGACCTGCACCCTGCACTCCTTGCTCAGCTGGAGCCCAGGGCTGACTTCACAGCAGGCTCAGGAAACACCCTGTGAATGGACAAGTGGGTCCTCTACTGGAAGGACCAGGGCCAGGACAGTGCCCAGAGCTCCGTCCAGGCCACAGGGCCCGGGGCATTGTGCCCCATAACCGCTCCCTCCTCAGAGCACCTGGGCAGCACAGGTGCCAGCAGACAGTGTGGTGGGGTCCCTGGGGCCTCCAGAGGTGGCAGGCAGGCCTCAGGACAAAGTCAAGTCCCTGACACAGTCTCTTGCTTCACCGCACTACCCACCCCCGATGAAGCCAGAAAGTGCTTGAGCCAAACAGCCAAATGTGCCAACCAGGCGGCCGAACCACCCCAATTAAAATCCTGCTTTCACCTGTGTGCTGGCTGCGGGCCAAGACCCAGGTCACATGCCTCGGTTTCCCCATCTTGTGACAGCAACTCCCTCGCTGCTATGGAGTAGAGCACGTGTGTGGAGGGCCTGACACAGCCCCAACACCGGGATGGCTGCTCTCACTGCTCTGCCCTGTGCAAGTGGGGAGCTTCCCTGGGTGGGATCACGCTCATGCCTTCACGGTTTAGGCCCACTCCACCCACGACAAAGCCTTGAGCATCCTGGACACACCCACCAGAATGTGCTCATCACTGCAGCCTCCACATCAAACGCCTCCAGGCGGGGTCCAGAGGAGCAGACAGTGGGTGGGGGGGGAAGAGGAGGTCTGAAGAGGGCAGACTGCAGAGGCTCATCCCAGTATCTAGGGCCAGGCCACTGGGCAGGGGCTGAGTCAGGCACAATCACACCCCCAGAGCTGCCCAGAGGAGAGGAAGAAGGTGCCCAACCCCTTGTGCTCAGGACATAGGGAAGTGTCTGAGGTTCCACATCTGACCCAGGGATGATGTCCCTGCCACTGGGCCCAAATCAGTAATGGGCTGCCAGCCCCACACTGCCAGCTGGGCTGTCCACTTCAGTGAGCGCAGGGATCCCACCTGCCTTCCTGGCTTTCCCTCCACTTGCTACTCCAGGTGGTATGTTCTTTTTCTCAGTGCTTGGATTCACTCACTCCAGTGTCTCCTCAGATATTTATTCATCCATCTTCCTACCCATAAATCCATCCATCTATCCATCCATCCACCCATCCATGCACACATCCATCCATCATCCATCCATCCATCCATCTATCCATCCATCCATCCATCCACACATCCATACACTCATCCATCCATCCATCCATCCATCCATATATCCATCCATCTATCCATCCACACATCCATACAATCATCCATCCATCCATCTATCCATCCATCCATCCATCCATCCATCCACCCACCCATTCATCCATCCATCCATCTACCCATTCATCATCCACCCACCCATCCATCCACCCAACCATCCAACCATCCATTCATCCACCCACCCAACCATCCCTCCATCCCTCCATCTATCATACCAGTCAATAAATATTCATCGAGCACCTATTGTGCACGAGGCATCATGCTGTGTGTGGATCTGAACCCTGCCTATTTCAACTCTCCAGCTCTGCCTGCCTTTCTGAGGGCAAACATGTGTCGAGTACTTTGCGTGCCCCTTGTTTATCTCCTCAGTAATCCTATTATGGGATAAGTTTTCACATTTTACAAATGCAGAAACCAAAGCTCAGAGAGAGCTGGTGACCTTCCCAAGGTCACCCATTTGGGATCTGAGCACAGATCCTCTCAATGCCACACGTGCTGCTCAATCGCTTCCTTCCATGAAGCGCTCCTGACTGGCTGAAGCAGTCCCCCCTTGTGTGCCCATGAATCCGCACACCACTGACAGCCTCCTCTGAGGACACATAATGCAGCCTGCTGCTTCTCTCAGGACACGGAGCTCAGGGAGCCCTGGCACTCCCCACTGTGCTCTGCGCAGCACAGAGCATGCTCTGGGAGTGGTGTGATTGCACTGATGGTGTCCCGGTGCCCTCTCCAGCTTCCTGCGCAGCTGGAGCTCATGTACTTTGGGCAGAGGTGAGGCTGTCAGAAGAGGACTCTGGCGTGGCCCGTGTAGTTGGGTGGGAGAGTCAGGGGATGCTGGAGAGCAGAAATGAGAACCGTCATTAAGGATGTAACCAGCCTCATCAGTCAGCACCCCTCGCTGCCCACAAGCCGGGGCCAGATGTTCCCAAGGCTGCCCCCCAGAGCTGACTCCCTCACTCCATCTCACAGGGAGGACAGTGAGGACACAAGTGCCTCCACCAGGGCTTGCAGGCAGCTGTGAATTCTGCCCCGCCAGTGAGGACGCCTTGTGGGCATCTGCTGTCCACCACCAAGTGCTCAGGCATTTCCTACAGTTTGCACAAAACAGTGTGGATGGTCCCTGGCACAGCCCAGCCCTGTCTGCTATTTTCTGCCTTAGAAATAAAATCAGGATTTGTGGGTTTCAGAGTGGGCTGTAAACACAGTTGATCTGACTGAATCATTAAGAATAAAATCAGCTGGGAGCACACCTGAGACCATCCAGGACCTCCTGAAGCAAGAAGATCACAAGTTCAAGGCCAGCCTCAGCAAATTAGCAAGGCCCTAAGCAGCTTAGAGAGACCATCTCAAAACAAAAAATAAAAAACAGACTGGGGATGTGGCTCAGTGTTTAAGCACCCCTAGGTTCAATCCCTGATACCAAAATAAAATTTAAAAATAAAATAAATAAAGAATAACATCAGTCCCTTCTTGTCCCAGCACTGCCCCAGCTTGGCCCTCCTCCAAGGAAGCCAGGGGCCATGGGGCCCAAACTCCACCTGTGCCCTCTCCTGCCAGGGCCTTTCTCTTGTCGTCAGATTGGGCTGTGAGCCAGTGGCCCACACAGCCAATCCTCTGCCGAGGGCACAGAGCCCGTCCTGAGACCCTGTCCAGAGGTGAACAGGTGCAAGTGGACTTGCAGCGTGGACGGAGGGCGGCACCCACCAGGGGATGTTCTCTAGTGTGGCCAGGCATGGGGTGCCCAGGAGAGCCAGGCAGCACCCACTTGGCTGCCCTACTGACAGCCAACTGGCTCTCCAGACCCCTTCCTTTCTCTCCCCTGCTCCCCCATACAGGAAAGGCCTGGGCAGAGGCAGGAGCCCAGCTCTGCTGCCAGCAGGGACACTACAGGCACACAGCAGCCCTCCTAGGCCCCCAACCCCACAAAGGGGGTGCCACATCCTGCAAACTCTGACCTGGCTTCCCCAGCTGGCAGACAGGGGGTCTCAGCAGCCCTGGGGGTGACACACATTATGTAATGCCTTTATTCTGAGAGGAAACACAGATAAAATGTAACGAAACATATGCTTTAAAAAAATCTGTCTAGTGCTATAGCTGTACTAAAAAGAGAAGAAGGGAAGGAAGGCAATTTGCAGCTCTCAGCCGCACCCATGACCTTGTTTCTGCTTCCCTGGGAAGATGGAAAATCCCAGGAGAAGGCCCATCCTTCCTTCCCAGGTGGACCTCAGCCTCCTAGCTGCCTCCCAGCTGGGGACCTATCCACAGAGCCCTGCCTGCTCCCTCAGGCCTGGCCTCGTCCCTCCTCTGCTTTCCTCAGGTCTCCCCAGACCCCATCTCCTTGGGTGGTCCCAACAGATCCATGCAGGCTACCCAGACCGAGCCCAGCCCTGTCCAGCTGATAGAGCTTGCTCACCTTTACTTTCAAAACTGGGGGATGGGGCAGGGGAGGTGGCTCAGTTGAGAAAGTGCCAGCCTAGTGTGCACAGAGTTCTGGGTTCAATCCCCAGCACACATATAATAAATAATTAAATAGCAACAAAAGGGAGCAAAACAAACACTTTGCCTTAAAAAAAAAACCTGGGGAATGCTTATGCTCCAGTGACATGTGGCAGGACAGGGAGACACTATGGGTTGTCACAACTGGTGAAAGGAGGGATACAACCTCTATCTAGCGTGGCCAGTGGTGCTGCTCATGATAGCCCACACCCTGCCCTGCACACAGCCACATCCAGCACTTCACAGCCGCATTCAGCACTGCACAGCCACATCCTGCACTGCACACAGACACATCCTGCACTGCACACAGTCGTATCATGCACTACACAGCCACATCATACACTGCACACAGTCATATCATGCACTGCACAGCCACATCCTGCACTGCACACAGT
>PVKS010009869.1:40612-62446 GCA_004027875.1 Aplodontia rufa
CTGCACACAGTCGTATCATGCACTGCACAGCCACATCATGCACTGCACACAGTCATATCATGCACTGCACAGCCACATCATGCACTGAACACAGCCATATCATGCACTACACAGCCACATCCTGCACTGCACACAGTCGTATCATGCACTGCACAGCCACATCATGCACTGCACAGCCACATCATGCACTGAACACAGCTGTATCATGCACTACACAGCCACATCCTGCACTGCACACAGTCGTATCATGCACTGCACAGCCACATCATGCACTGAACACAGCCGTATCATGCACTACACAGCCACATCATGCACTGCACAAGTCATATCATGCACTGCACAGCCACATCATGCACTGCACACAGTCATATCATGCACTACACAGCCACATCATGCACTGCACAGCCACATCCCGCACTGCACACAACCACACCATGCACTACACACAGCCACATCATGCGCTGCACAGACACATCCCACACTGCACACAGCCACATTCTGCACTGCACACAGCCACCTCATGCACTGCACACAGCCACCTCATGCACTGTACACAGCCACATAATGTGCTGCACAGACACATCCCACACTGCACACAGGAACATCCAGCACTGCACAGCCACATTCAGCACTGTGCAGCCACATCCTGCACTGCACACAGCCACATAATGTACTGCACAGCCACATCCCGCACTCCACAGCCACATCATGCACAGCACAGACACATCCCACACTGCACACAACCACACCATGCACTGCACACAGCCACATCATGCGCTGCACAGACACATCCCACACTGCACACAACCACACCATGCACTGCACACAGCCACATCATGCGCTGCACAGACACATCCCACACTGCACACAACCACACCATGCACTGCACACAGCCACATCATGCGCTGCACAGACACATCCCATACTGCACACAGCCACATCCTGCACTGCGCACAGCCACATCATCTGCTGTACAGACATATCCCACACTGCATACAGCCACATCTAGCACTGCACGGACACATTCATCACTGCATAGCCACATTCCGCACTGCACACAGCCACATCCAGCACTGCACAGACACATTCAGCACTACATAGCCACATCCCACACTGCACACAACCACACCATGCACTGCACAAACACATCCCACACCACACACAGCCACATCCTGCTCTGCACACAATTATATCCTGCATGGCACAGCCACATCCTGCACTGCACACAGCCACATCCTATATCCTGGTCCTCACCCTCCTGCATCTCTCACAGACAGCCTTCAGAATCTCTGGATTTCAACTAGGGGCCCTGATCTCTAGTTTTGTTTTCCAGGCTTTCATGGAAGTAAAATCATACTTTTCCTGTTAGTACTCTAGAAAGAGATCTGCCATGAATTCCACACAGGTGTGCATAGGAGGGTGCACATGTCTCCCGCACTCTACCTGTGCTGGGCATGGCGCTGGCCTCCCACTGTCTCTGATTGGGTCGAGCCCTTTCCTGGACCCTCAGAGAAGCCAATGGGACCTGCTGACCACAAGTTGGATCTGGGCCCAGCTCTTCCCTAGCCTTGCCACTCTTGAGGAGGTGGAACCATGCAGGTCTAGAGTCCCACGACCAGGTCCCCATGGCCACAGACCCTCTGGAGGTTCCCTCTGGTCTTCTGGCTGTCTGGGGACCTGCAGGCTGAGCCTCTGCCTGGGGTCACAGTCGCAACAGCTGCTGAGATACTCCTCCTGGAGGTCCTCTAGGCAGGACCTCCCCATACATCAGCCTTCACCCATTTCCAGGCCCTGTGCAATGTGTCCTGTGGGATGGGTCAGGATGTCCATCAGCTCCCCCGACCATGGGGGTTCCCAGCATAACCTTGGGTCTTGAAAGCAGAGAGGGAGGCTGTGGGGACAGAATGCAGGCTGGAGCAGGAGCCCATGTGGTGCTTCTAGACACGGGGAAGCCAGGAAGGATCCCGGGGCATCCAGCGGCACCAGCCCTGATCAGAGTTCTGAGTACAGACGGGGAGAGCAGACCAGCACGCGTTGTTCTCAGCTGCCAGCTCCATCTCAGCTCCCCTGGCCTCGCTGAAATAGAGGACCCAAGGGTAGACCTTGCTCACTGTCTGCAGGGCTGCGTCCTGTGTCCTAGTGCTGCCAGGAGCATGGTGGGGTGCTGTGGGTCCCTGTGATGGCAGTGACGAGAGGAGGTGTGCTTCCCCACAGAGCACTGAAGCGGGAGGGTTCACTCAGGGGACACCGTGGGGTGGTGGGGGTGGCAGCATGGACACTGGCTGGCCTGCTGGTTTTCACAGGGCTCTCAGGGTTGTGCCGGTCTGTGGGCGCATTTAATGTCGGAGGCCCAGAGAACTTGCTCATCCTGTTCTGCATGGAGTCTGATTTCCCTGCTAGGGCCATACTTTTTGTCTTCGCTGTGCTTCAGGGGCTGAAGTTGGCGAGTGCCAGGAGGGCAGGCAGCGTGCCTCTGGGCCAACACACAGCGCCTTCTCAGAACGAAACCTAGACTCGATGAAACATGTGCTGGGTTTCCAGCCTTAGACTCACAAAAAAAGTGATGAAATTATTTTGGCCTCTCTTTCCCTCTGATCCAATCCATCTTCTGTTATTTCTGCAGTAAGGAGGAGAAACTCTGATTTTCTTCCTCTCTTTCTTCCATGACTTTTCCTTCCTTTCTGCCGTTTTCTTTCCCCACCGGGACTGACAAGGCACCTATTCCCACACTCCCAAGAGCCACCAACCTCAGCTGATCGTGTGGTCATCTCAGAATTTGCTGTGGAAATGTGAACTTAATACCACAAGGAGACTCACTCGTATGAAAGGCAGAGCTGGGTTTTGGCTTGGCTACTTATACACAGGTTTATTACCTGCCCAGTGCCCACCTGGGCTACTGGGGCTAGACAGCCTCTCCTGTATGCTTCCTGCCCATGGCATCCCAGCCTACTCGCCAATGGACCCGCCTCAGTGCCCACTCCTCTGTGGCCGGGACCCCATGCCTTCCAGAGCCCCCAGGGCTGAGGCTGGCTCAGGGTGACCTGCCAGGGCCCCCAGAACTCCCAGAACCAGTGCTGAGGCCTCCAGTTTCTCCATCTTCTCTTGAGGAGGCATCTGCAGATAAGGGGCACAGGGGAACAAGTCCCGGGAAACCCTGGCAGGCCCAGCAGACACGGGTCAGGACACAGCACGGGTCTTGCGTCCAGGTGAGACCCACATTCTCAGGGGTCCATCCCTTCTGCCCATGGGCAGCCCTGGTCTGTGATCCACAGACACTTCAGACTACACCGTCTGTAAACTTGTCTTCCTTCTAAAGTCTTCCTGGAAGCCCCCAGCCCCAACCCAGTGCCAGTTGGCACTGGACCCTTGTGCCCCGCAGCACAGTCCCACTCCTGAGCAGGGCAGGGGAACAGAAAGGCAGGAGCCAAGGCTGGGTGACAGGAAGCGGAAGGATCCACCACGGTCTGGGCTTCACGAAGCTTATTTCCCTGGCACACCGCCAGAGCATCTTAGGAGTGATTGTTCTTGCTTTATTTACTTAAAAGTGGCACGTCAGCAGCTGTGGCACCTGAGGGGCCTCTGCAGGAGGATGGGGCCTCACAGCCAGGCAGGTGGCAGGGACAGAGCTGTCCACCAGAGTACATGAGACCACGTGGCCTAGGGTCTCCAGGGACCTGACGGGGGGAGGGAGGCACCCTGACCACTGAGCATTGCATCTGCCTGGGCCTGGGCAGGGCCTCAGAGCCCGCTCACTTCTCTCCAGGCCTTTGGGGTCCAGCCCTCATACCAACATCCAGTCAGGGTGGAGAAACACATCTTCCATGGTCTCTCCGAACACAAGGAGGCTCTGAATGAATGCAGCTTCAGGGCAACATGGACCTGCTGGATTGGTCATAGGGACCTCCTGTAACCAGTCCCATGCGACCTCCCATAGCCTGGTGCTTGGGCACCATGGCTGGGCACCAGCTACCAGTTGCTGCAGGACGCTGCCCCCACGTCTCATCCCAGAGGCAGATGCTACCCCAGTCCCTTCCCTGCACAGCCCGAGGATGAACTGGGATCCACCTCATCCAGCAGGCAATTGCCCAGTCACAACCCCCCAAAGCCAGCAGCTGGCCAGGCCCAGGAAGTGACAGGACCCTGACTAAGAGGGTGGGAAGCCCATGCTCCCCACAGCACACGCTGGGCTTCTCCACTACTCTTGTCTGACTGAGCCCGAGTCCCTCAGGCAGGATACTAGATCCAGAGCTAGGAGCCTCCAGGTCAGTTGCACTTCACAGTGCGGTCCTGAGAGCCAGGCTGCCTGAGACCTCCAGGGCCACCTCACCCGGGATTCCCTGTGGCATCCACCATCTCTGCAAGCTACAAGTCCATATCCTCTGCAGCTTCCTGTAAAGTGGACCATCTTTTGAATTATATATCTCTACGAACAACAGAAAACCTGCACCATTTCCCCCCAATTTTAGTAAATTTTAGTAAATAGGAAATGGAAAATAGGAAATGGAAATGAAGGGCCGCCATTAACGTCTCGCCAGACACACCAGCCAGCCTCAGGCGAAGAGCCGGGGAAAGGCTCCATGAAGCCACAGGAGGGCTGGGGATTTGGGGAACTGTCATTAACAGACACTGTCCCCCGCATGGCCAGGGAGGCTGGAGGAGGGCAGAACGGGGGACATTCGTGGGGGACATTCCTGGTGCTAGGTCTGGTCCTCTCCAGAGCCATCCATGGCCCCCTGAAGGCTCCAGGCCAGATGGGCAGGATCCCTCTGCCTGCTTCAGTGACAAGGCCACGAGGCCACAGCCCACCTCCTTCCTCACCTCCCTTCCCATGTGACGAAACGGAGGCTCAGAGAGGCGGGGACATGCCCATGGTGAAGGGTACAGCTGGGTGGAGACCAGGAAGGTGCCCCTCATGCTTTCAATGAAGGGGTCCTCAGCAGAGCACCACAGGGACACTTCTGGTGTCCCAGCTGTGGAGGGTGCTGCTGGCCCCGGCAGCTGGTGGAGACCAAGACTCTGGTCAGGCTGAGGGCAGAGGTGAGCCAGAAGGATACTGCCCAGCACCAAGGAATCACTTCCCATCTGCCAAGCAGCAGGACCCCCACCTCTAGGTCAAGAGCCCCTTGGCTTGGGATGCCCTGGCCTGAGGGGCGCAGCTGGGGGCAGGGGCAAAAGGGGTGGGATGTGGGTCCCAGTGAATCTCAGAGGGGTTTTAAGACCAGATGGCAACCGTCAGGGTCCTAGCTAAGGCTCCAGATGCATCCCCATCGTCACCACACTCTGAGGAGCCCCCAGTACTTCTCAGGCCTGAGGGACATGGCCAACACCTTTCCCAGGTGACAGGGCCACCCAGGAGAGCAGGGTAGGGGTGCCTGCCTCTAATGTCACCTCACACCACTCTGCTTCTCCAAGTCACTACTCAGTGGGACCCTTGGGACACCATGGGGCCTTTGCCCTTGCCAATGCCCAGCCCTGCCACGTCCCCAGATCCCAAGGCTGACACCAGCCCTGTGTCAAAGTCCCAGCCACTGCAACACGAGGGCCTCACATCACAGGCTTCTCTAATGGTCTGGCTGGGCAGGGCCTGGTCCCCATGGAGGCTCTGGGGCAGGATCCCCTTGCCTCTCCCAGCTCACAAGACCACCTGCGCTCTCTTCTCATGATGACAGCAGGGGTTGGGTTTAGGTCCACCCCCTCCACACGCCCTATCAATGCAAAGACCCCATTTCAAGTAAGGTCACCTGCTGAGGTTCCAAGGGACGTGAACCTTCAACGTGAACTGTTCAGCCTCCTGCGTCATCTGAGTCCCCACCCTGTGGGCTCCCACTACTCGCCTCCCTCTGCTGTCTGAAACTGCCTTATCTAAGCTCTGCATCCCTTCCCTCTCTTGCTCCCAGGGAAGTCAGCCCTGAGAAACAGGGCACATCCTGTCACTGTGCCCTCCACCATGGCACCAGGAACAGAGTAGGCGATCGCTGAATGTGAGCACAACAGCAGGTGCTGGCATGAGACTTGGCCTGGTTCTAAGGGTGGAGACCTTCAGTAGATCTGGGGCCATGGAGGCCAAGGCCAGCACCAGGCAAGTTCACAGGGCCACCTGGGGACCCAGGAGAGACCAGCATCTACATCATGAAGGGACCACCCACGGCTCCTCCCTTCCACACTAGATGTCCTCTCCCAGTCCAGGGCAGGGCAGGGCACCCGTTGTGCTGTGTGGTCTGGGAGGCTGAGGTGTGAGCCTGAGGCGCGAGGCTGCCCACACACCTGGCTGCTTCCCAGAGGAGGGGGACACCACTGGGTGCCCTGCTTGTGGAGGGAGCTCTATAGGGACCCTGCCTCCATGCTGCAAGGTGACAGAGCCCTTATGTGGCCCCATCCTGTGATGGGATCAGAGGGACCCCCAGGCCTGACTGCGGTCAAGGACCACAGGAGGGGGACCCTGCCCTCAGTGGTGCTCCCAAAGGGGAGAGCCCTGTCCCACTGGCACCCCTTCCTGGGAGCCTCGGCCTCCCTCCTGTGGTTGTCCCCATCTGCTCTCCCATAGCACCCAGTGGCTTTGAGAGGGAAGGTTGACACAGCGTCCTGTCCCTGCCTGTCTTCAGGGCAGATCTGACTTGGAGATTCTTGCACACACATTTGCGTACTGTCTCCAGCCAGTGAGGATGAACAGTCCTTTCAGAACATGGTACTGAACTTGGACACCGGCAGTGGCTGAGCTGAATATAAACATTGTCCCTTGGCCCCAGCACTCCCAGGTCAGGGTCTCCAGCTGTACAGGCTCTGGGGGCATGTCAGGGGTAGTGTCCATTGCCCCATGGTCAAGTGCAGGTCCACACTACACCCATGGAGGCAGGCTCAATGGTCCTCACACACCCCTGGTCAGTGCTGCCAGGATCACTGGCGAGAACAGGTGGTCCAGCAGCCCACCCAGGACAAATGTCCCCATCTTCTGGATGGGGAAACGCAATCAGCTGCTCCAAATGCTGGGCATACCAGTGGGTAAGGGTTGCCTGCCCCACACTGCCTCAGATGCAGCAGAGCCAGGTGGGCCACCACTGGAGCCGATTTCTCCACTTCCCAGGGCAGGGTAAGGCTGGGCCACCGCCAAGAAGGCTGTGAAGCTGAGCAGCGAGGGCCGTGGGGGACGCAACCCTGAGTCAGACGCCGTGGCTCCATGCAGGCAGGACCCATTGGAACCTGCCCCTGGAGAAAGTGTCCAGCAACCACGGCCAACCACCCACCATCACAACCCAGCCGTGGGGACTGGCAGGCACGTGCTGGACAGCAGAGAGCCGCCTTGGGAATTAAAGCCTGAGCACAGAGGAAGCTCTTTCTGCTGGCTTTGGGTTCCCTGACGGAGGTCCTGGAGACAGAGAGGAGGCCTTTCAGAAACCCCTTTCTGGAAGCCCCCAAGCCATGTGAAGTTGGAGGCTCTTGAGGGACTTGTGACAGGCCACGGGGAGGGAGGTGAGCCCCCATCCTGTCCCCATACCCTGCTCCCACCTCGTCTTCTGCTCCTCTGAAGCTCCTGCCTATCTTCGGGCGCAGCACAACATGGAGGAGCACCCACCTTGTGCCAGGCATGGGAGGCCAGCGTGTGCTCTAGAGGCAGCTGTGACCCTGAGTGAAAGCCGTCAGTGGGATGGGAGAGAGGGTGGGGTCTTCTCAGGGATCCCCATGCTCATCCCCTCAGCTGGGGCCTCTGCTGTGGCTAATGCTGGCTGAAGGTCTATCCCTGCAGCCAGAGGGTGTGGCCTGGTAGTGGGCCTCCTTCCCTCTGCTGGCTCCCTGGCCCCTGGGGAATGACTCACGTGCTGGACGATGATCAGAACCCTGGACTCCAGGGACCCGGGGAGCAGCCTAGGTGGACAGCTGCTGGATCCTCCTCTGTGCCAGCTGCCACACCTCCCCCCACTGACCCCCAGCTCACCCATCCAGCCAGAGCTTCCCCACCCTGGGGCATTAAGCCCCAGTCCCGCTGTAGGAGTCTCTGCTGGAGTCCCGCTCACCCTCTGGATCTGCTTGTACCCGCGCTCAGGTGACCCTGCTCACACCTGCCCTTTCCCAAGCAGAGCAGGCCGGAGGCAGCAGCTTCCACAGGAGCGCAAGTGCGGTTCAGTTTCGGTTGCATTTACTGGGCTCACAGGGATGGTGGTAATACACCGTTGTCTCTCAAAAGACATCTATCTGAGCAAAAACAATGAACTGTCTGGAGAAACGAGGACTCACAACAGGCACTGGGGAGTGCCCTGCGTACAGCACTGGAACATCAGGCAGAAGCCCTGGCCCTGAGTAGACACAGGATGGGTGACCAAACTCCCGGAGGAGGGCAGGGGAGCAGAGGTCACCCACCCCAAGGCCTCTCTGGCCAGTGCCTGCTGGTCACAATACCTGTTTTTTGAAACCTTAACTTGTTTTTAAGAGAGGGGTTCAGTGAGAGAGAGAGAGAGAGAGGAGAGAAAGAATCAGTTTTATTTTGTTTTTCACATGGCTTTCATTGCTCCAAGACTTTGTTGTGTACCTGGTGCTGGGGTTTGAACTCGCATACTTGTGCATGCCAGGCAAGTGCTATAACTGCTGAGCCACTGCTCCAGCCCTGAAACCTGAACTTTTAATAACAGCATAAAAGGAGATCCTTCAGACACAGGTGCCTCTTTAAGCAGCTGTCACCATCACCTTCCTGGATGACCTTGACAAAACCCTGCCCCATGGCTTTCTGAGCATCATGAGACTCCATGGCTTTGATGTCCTTGGACTGTAACACACACCAAGTGTGCTCAGGCTGGGTAGGTTGAGGCAGAGTGAATGGCGCCTGCACTGACTTTAGAAATCACACTTGAAAGCAAGCCACCAGAGCCAAACTGTCACCATCCATCCCCAGCGTGTCCCCCACATCTGTCTCCCCTGCTCAAGGACCCCGGGCGGGAGGCTGGGATGGTGACTGGCTGAGCACCTGGCGTGTGCAGCACACAGGAGCAGAGAGAGCCTTTGCTCTACAGACCCTGCAAGCAGAGGGGCACTTGCCCCGTTCTGTGTCCCCAATGCCACCACTAGCAGTGTGACGGATCCTGAAGGCGGGGCTGGATGGCAGATGCCGGAGTGAGGTACCTCACCCTCTGTCCCGCTAGTGCACAGGTGCTCCTGCTTGGCGTCCACAGGCTCCCAATGCTGTGGGCACAAGCACATCACTCGCTGTATGTGCAACTTCAGGTGTTCATGGGGGCATTCATCTATGAACAAATTTCTTGCCTTGAACACTGGATTTAGCTGCAAACGCTCCTGCCAGACGGGAGGGACGGCACTGGCTTTGCTCACAGAAGCTTCCTCCTGGGTCTGGGTTTGATCCCATATGGGGCTTGTGAAGATCACTGAGGTTGGCAGGCCTCTGGGCCGGCCACAGAGGGCCACTGCGGACCTGCTCCACCACAAAGCCCCTGGCCTCTCCTGGTGTTGAGGAACCAGCCTGGTCACCCAGGACCTCTTTTCCCACAGGTTCCCTCAAGCCAGGAGAAATCTCCAGGAATCAGAGAAAATGTAAGTGATCAATCAATTTTGCTTTGGATTTCTCCCTCTCCTTCCTGAACTCAGCCGGATTAGCATCAGGAAGAAACTTCCAGGAATCAATCTCGATATCTGGATCTGAAATAGAACAGTGGTGGCGAGAGAGCAGGCTGCCCCCACCTGGGAGCACTCGCAGATTTCCTCAACTCCCACAACCCAGAGAACTGAAGAAAATTGGAGAGGCGAGGGTGCTTTGGGAGGCTAAAACCCTACCACTGCGCTGTCCCCTCCTGAGGACCTGCCTGGGGTCAGGGTTGGTATCTTTTGTCATTTCCTGGAGCAAATATTGAATGGCTACTGGGTTGGATACTGCTGGGCACATAGGTCACAGAGCGTAAGGGCCTCGGCACAGAGAAGGAGAAAGAGGGAAACAGGAGGAGGCAGGGACTCTGTGAGGCAGAAAAGCAGAAGACATCCAGAAAGAAAGGAAGAGGAGAGGGAGGAGGAAGGGGAAGATGCCAGGAGGGGAGAGGACAGCAGGGATGAGAAGCCCTGGGGAGGGGGGTGGGTGACACACCCCTTTCCTGAATCACGTCATTTTCTCCCCGTCAATGTCAGCAAAGTTGGTCAAGGGTTCTGCTTTCTCTGCCAAGAATCCTGGCTCCTGTTCTCGAGGGCGAGGCAAGGAAAGCGGTTCGCAGGGCTGCTGGCCATCGTGACGTTATACAACCCCAACACGCTGCCAATGTTTTTATATAATCCACCGGTTCTCTCCATAAAACAGACCATAACACCCTGGCAAATACACTTCAATAAAGCTCTGTGCTATTACCAGGGCACGCCGCCTTGCAGGAGGTGAATCACATGCCGGAATGGACCGTGGCTGCTCCCACCGAACTTCTCCTCCTGTGGCTATAGCAGAAAAGCCACGGAGCTGACCAGGAGTACCCCAGGGCACCCGCTGTTCTGTGGTGACAGAAAGCACTGGGGGCTCTGGGGGCTCAGTGTTCCAAGAGTGAACCAGTTGCAGGCCACACAGCCCTCACCCTGGGGACACACCAGGCAGTCCCTCAGGCTGTGGCTCAGAGGTCCACCTGCAACCCCAGGCTCCCAAAGGAACCCCTAACCTCCACTCCCCCAACACGTGGCAGGAGGACGACGCACAGAATCCACCCCCAAGCCTCCTATGTGACCCTGTCCCTGGCACTTCCTGGAAGATGTTTGCTGGGGCCATCAATGCAGAAACCAGAACAGCCACACAGAACAGAAGGAAGAAGCCCCCTGGAAAGGTGGGCACACCTGGACTTCCTCCTTCCTGCACCTCAGCCTTGGGGGCAGCATTCTCTGTGTCTATCCCATGCATCACAAAGTGGGAAAGGACTTGTTCCCACCACTGTGGCCAGCAGCCTTGACCTGCTGGGACACTAGGGCTCCTGGTGGAGCAGAGGACACTTTGAAGGCTTTGGGGGCTCCCCCACACATGACCTCAGTCCACAGTGGTAGTTGGCTCCTGCCCAGCCCTGATGGCCCTTGACTTCATTTGTCCACATGGTACTAGCCAGGCCTCTGCGTCTCCCCACCACAAAACTTTCTGACTGAAGCCCTGAGCTGCCCGGCCCAAGGCTGTTGGGACCAGTGGTCACAGCATCAGAGAGTTCCCTGTGTGCCCAGCAGCAAGGATGGGATGTCAGCCACCTGGGAAGGGCAGCACCCTGCCCCTCCTCCCTCCCTTCTACAGCAGGAGGGGAGCCCTGGCTCTCATCCCTGGAACCCAAGCTTGCCCTCACTCCTGGACCTAGGTGAGGCAGCTGCAAAGCAAGCTCTAGAACCTCTCAGAAGTTCCCTCAAGTTCTATTGGGGAATAAGTTTAGTCACTGAGGAAGGCTGGGGTCCTTCCCAACTATCCACCAGGAAGTGGACTGGAGGGATGAGTGGGTGGTCACAGGCCACCCTCTGCAGAAGAGAGGACTGGAAGAGCCCTGGACTCCTTCTGTCCCCCACCTCACCCCAACCCTATTGCTCCCTCAGCCGCACAGGAGAGCTTGGTCCCAGTAGTGGCCTGCAGCCCTGTGGGCGTGGGACCCGGCCCCTCAGCACAGCCCGCGCCCCCGCCCTGGACGCCGCCCCCAGTCCTCACCATTGAGCTGGTTGTAGACCACCTCCTCCAGGTGGTCCAGGCGCTGCAGGATGGCCTCGCGGTCGGCCAGCGCGCCCACCTTGGCGTGCCGGCTGCGCACCCGGCGGTCGGCGCCGCGCACCAGCTGCACTAGCGCGGCGGAGCGGTCCTGCAGGCGGCAGTACACCGAGAAGAGGACGATGCCCACGAACACCAGGATGTTGACCGTCAGCAAAGTTTTGATCTTCCTGGCCACCGCCATGAGTGCGGCTCGGGCAGGGCGGCCTCGCCGCGGGGCATCCCCGGGAACCGGGGCGGCGGCAGCCTGGGCGCGGCTGGCCGCTGCGGGACCCGGGCCGGCGTGCGGCGCTGTCCCTTCAGCACCGCCGTCCGGCGCTCAGGGTCCTCCCGGGGCTGCGCGCGCGCGGCGTGGCCCGCATCCTCCTCAGGGCGCCCGCTCGGCGCCGAGCGGCCTGGCCCGGAGGCGCGCGGGGCTCGGCGGCGGGGCCGCTCCTGCCCGCTTCTGCCCGCTCCTGCCCGCTCCTGCGCCCGCTCCTCCCGCCCGCAGCCACGGCGCCGGTGCGCAGTGACGCGGCCTCGCGCTCATCAGCATGCACGCGGCGCCCGCCGCCCCGCCCGCCGCCCGCGGGACCGCCCGCCGCCGGTGCGCGGGCCCGGCCAGGCGGGCCCGGGGAGCGAGGCCACGGGCGACAGCGCGGCTCAGAGCCCCGCCCTCCCCGCCCCTACCTGAGCCCCAACCTCCCGGCTCCAGCCAGCGGACGACCCCGAATTCCACCCGGGAAGCGGGGCCTGCGGGGATGCTAACCCGGCCGGCCGTCTGCTGGAACCCACTGCTGAGGGACTCTGGGCCAGAGGAGCGCGCAGGGCAGACGAGGAGCCACCCTGCTGCGGGTCCTGCCCCATCTCCTCTCTGTCGCCCTCTCTGGTGCCCAGGATGGGAAAGCACCAGGGTAACAGGCTGAAGGCTGAGCCACCAGGCCAGGTGAAAGCCTCCAGGGAGGAAGAGTCAGCCCAGGTCCCTCCCCAGGTCGTTCTCCTTAGAGTCCAGAAGACGTGCACCGCCCCAAATCCACCTCCATTCTAGCCCCACACTGGCGTTTTAGAGATGAGACAGCTGGGATCCAGACGAAAAATGGGCGTTAGCAAGAGCTAGGAAGGCCCAGGGACCTTGACCAGCAGCCTGGTGGTGAATGTGCATCAGGGGGCATGGGTTTCTGTCACCACCCTATCCCCAGTGCCAGAAAGATTTCTGATATCTACTTGGTGCTCAGTAAATATTTGCTGAATGAATAAATGATGGAGCATTTATTAGGCACTTACTTTGTGCTAGGCCCTTGAAATGGAGATGAGGAGGACACGTGTGTGTACCTGTGTGCATGTGCATCCGCATGTTCATGTGTCTGTGCAAGCGTGCATGTGTGCACAAGTGTGAGTTCATGTGCCTGTGTGTATGCATGTGCAAGCATGGCTGTTGTGCATGTGTGCTAGTGTGTGCATGTCTGTGGGTGCCCACATACCTGTGCACATGTGCCTGAGTATGAGTGCACACATGTGCATGTGCATCTCTACATGTGTAAGCATGGCTCTTATGTGTGTGTGCTAGTGTGTGTGTATGTCTCTGGGTGCCCATGTACCTGTGCAGGTATGCCTGAGTGTGAGTGCACACCCATGAATGTGTCTACACATATTGTGTGTGCATGTGCCTGTGCACATGAGTGTGCACGGACATGTGCATATGTGTGGTAGTGTGTGCATATGCCTGTGTCCAGGTCTGTGTCAGTGCACATGTGAGTTTATGTGTAGGGCTCCTAGAGACCCTGGAGCCTTGCTCTGGGCCCTCCTCTCCACACGTACGTGTCTGCACAGCAGGCACGCCAGCTCATCCACTTGGAGACTTCCTGCCTCTTGGCCGTTGCTGGCAGGTGCTGAGACACCCCCTCTCCTTTCCTGACGAACCTCTCTTACTTCTTGAGAATTCTCAAAAATTTCAGAGGACACTACCAGGAAGGACCCAGCCACTGGGACGGTAGCCAGCATGCTGCAGGGCGCTCACTGTGGTGGCTTGTCCCCAGATGGAGCCTGGGGACACTATTTTCATCCTCACTCCAGGAGGCTCTACACAGCGAGCCTGACAGACACTGGCCTCTTTCAATAAACACCATTCCCATGTCCCTCCTTCAGAATTACTGCCCTGCTGTTCATAAAACGCCAGGTTGAGGACACTCCCTGATTTGCAAGCGCCAGCTTTTGGCGTCCCCACGCAGAACGCCAATGTGTGCACACGCTGGCTTTGCCTGCACTGTTCTGGGCTAACAGCCACTGCACTGAGGCACAAAGTGGCCTTACCTAATTTTCTGTAATAGGAAACTGAGGCAGCAAGGGCATAAATCCTTACTCAAGGTCATGTCCATGGCAAAGCCCAGATCTGGGATTTAAGCCCAGACAATTTGGCTCCAGAATTGAATTTATTAGCCACTGTTGCTTGAGAAAAAAAACAAGTACTTTTCATTATAAGTTTATTGAAAATGACGCTGAAGCAGTTTGCAGGAGAAAGCATTGTTTCGCTCATGTAAATACAGTGTCCTGTGTTTTAAAATCTAGTAGGAAATGACACACCCGAAATATGTATCCATATCCAGCTGATTTCATTGGAAACACAAGCACTCTGGGCATGGGCAATGGGCAGGTGCTCTGCAGGGAAGGCGGCATCTGGGAGCCCTGCCAGCTGGAGTCCTCGTGGGCCCTAGGAGTCACCGTGTGCCCACCCGGGCCACTCAATGCGAGCAGTAATGGAGATGGGCAGCTTGGGGAGGGGCCACAAGCCCTGCTCCGTCACAGTGCTGAGAAGGCACAGGTGCTGACAGGCCAGCCCTTCCTCCTGCACTGCCATCCCTGGTGACCACTTCAGTCCACCTTTGGGGAGCCCTGGCCATCCTCAGAGCCCCTCAGACCTACATCTAGAGTGAAGAGTACTGGCTAGGGACACTGCCTGGGAAGCTACATGGCCACTCCCTGAAAATGCCTGGAGCAGTGCTTGCACCATGGGGGAAGGAAATTGCCAGGGCAGGGAGGTAGGGCCCTGCTCAGAGCTGAGCCTCGACTGTCCCACATGGATCTGAACTGGTCCAGGATCTTCCCTGGAACCACACTAGGCTGGTTCTGGCCTGGCATGGAGAGAAGGGATCTCCTCATTCCCAGCCACCCTGGGTGCAGGTCAGAGGTGAGTTCTGCTGCAGTGATAAGTGGCTCCCAGTGTCACACCAGGCTACAGGGGGCTATCTCTCTCCTGACATGTGTCTGCTGTGCACCAGCGAGGAGGCCTATCCACTGGAGCCACTCAGAGCTGTCCAAGGGAGAGCTCTGGAGGTCCCAGGCAGTCAGGTGCCACCCAGGGTGATGCTGGCTGTCCCACCTCTAATGCACTGGACAGAGAAGGCCGTGTGGCCCATTGGCACTCAATGCAAAGGAGCAAGTTCTTCCTGTTTGGCAGAGTGAGCTGGGCACAGCCTGGTGATGGGCACTCTCAACCTCCACCCAGCTGGTCAGCATGAGTTTCCAGCTCACTCGCCCCAGGGCAGGCCGTATGACGCACGGTTAAACCAGTACAGCCATCGCACAGAAGGGAAGACTATGGTGGGAACTTCTGGTGACATGGGTCTCAGGTCAATGTCCCCGCTGAGCCAGACCCCATGGGAAACACAGGGGACAATGGTGGGAGGAGCCCCTAGGCCTCAGTAGGGCAAGTCCAGTGGTCACAGATGCTAAGTCTAAAGTGTGCTCCAGAAGCCAATGGGGACTCTCCCCCTGCTGGCCCTGACTCACTCTGGGCAGCTGGATGTGACTGCAAAGTCTTTGAAGAGCTGGGGGATTTCTGCCTTGCTTCCTGCTTTGCCACAGTTCCCACTATTGGATGCCCGAGTGACAGCTGATGGACCCACAGCCCATTAACTAGCAAATGACCCGTTGTCCTCAGGCAGGTGATGCAGGGGTACAGCAGGCCCAAGAGCTGGAGAGGAAGGGGACGCACACCCCCCAGGTCAAACTAGCACCTGTCTTCTACAGCAGGTCAGCAGGAGCAGGAGCCTACAGGGTGCTAGTGTGCACAGGGTGGGGCGGGGTGGGGGTGGGGGTGGAGAGGGGGAAAGAGAAGGGAGCAGGGAGAGGGAAGGAGAGGGAAGGAGGAAGAGAGGGAGAGAGGGAGGAGATGTTAGACACAGACAGATGCAGAGAGAGATATACAGAGATGGAGAGAGACAGAAACAGATCGAAATAGAGATAGATAGAATGTGCTAGACATAGAAACAGATACAGAAAGACAGAGATAGAGAGAAAAGAGAGTGCTAGACACAGATACAGAAAGACACAGAGAGAGGGAGATACAGGCTCAGCACACCACCAGCTGCCCCTGGACTCAGGCACATCTGTAGGAGGCTCCCCCCAGCTCGTCCGCATGGCTCTAGCTGCCTCACAATGTGGCCACTGGTGCCAAGTTCAGGTGCTCTGAGGCACAGCTGGGCAGGAGACTTGGAAGTCAGGCAAGGCTGCGGCCGCCACCTGCCTCACCCTCCATGGTGCAAAGGACTTGTGGATGTGTTTAAGGGCATTGTCCCTTCTCTTCCTCTACTGGGCGCATCTCTCTGGCCTCCGAAGGACCAGGTGTTCCAGTTCCAGGCAGGCTGCATGGGTACTGCTTCAGGGGTGTTTCTAGGGACAACTTCTGCACTTGTGCCACGACAGTGCCCCCATGCAGACCAGTCTGCCAACCCAAATCCTGCACGGGGTCCCCAGGGCAGATACTGCAGAGGCTCACCCAGCCACCTCTCCTTTCCCGGGAGGACAGCTTCCACATGTTCAGGCAGCAATGAACGCTTCTGCACCTCCAGACGGAAGCAAGCCTGCCCGTCCACCCTGCCTGGCTGAGCAGGCGCCTGCCCCACCAATGGGACCCTGCATGCCCTCTCCACTGCAGCAGGGGCCTTGTCCTGCTGACCTGGAATTGACCTTCCGTGCTGCTGCTGTCTGGGCAGAGTTCCAGATGTGCGGGGTGCTCCTGTACACACTCTCTCCTTCCCCTCTCAGGGAGCCCCTCAAGCAGACCTTAAGGAGATCCTCCACAGCAGGCCTCCAAGACAGGCCTCCAAGACAGGCCTCCAAGACTGGCCTCCAAAAAAAGCCTCCAAGGTAGGCATCCAAAGCAGGTCTCCACAGCCAGGCCTCCCAGACAGGCCGTCCTCTAAGGTAGGCCTCCACAACCAGTCCTACAAGGCAATCGTCCACAGCCAGTCCTGCAAAGCAGGCCTCCAACACAGTCCTCCACAGCCAGTCCTCCACAGCCACTGTCAGCGCCACACATTGACATGCAGGAGGCTAGCCTGGGGGAGGCGACAGAGCCCCTGCCGCCAAAAGTAAGCAACAGGCAGATGGGGGAGCCGCAACTTGACTCCTTGCTCCTGGGGTGAGGGTCAGTGTGGAGACCCTGGGGTGACACTCCCACAGCTCAGCCTGGGGCCAAATGCAGCCTCTTCCCGTGTAGAGGCACAAAGCCAGGAGCCATGGGTTCGGGCCAGGCTGGCCTCTGGCCCCTCAGCCGGGCTGTTCTCTCCAGCAGGATTTGGTGACTCGATCCTGAGCAGAGCACTGAGCAGAGCGGCACAGGCCCTCCATCCCCAAGCCCTGCCCTCCCGCCTGGCCCACCTGGCCCCTTGTCCCCCAGCCGTGGCCCCATGGGGGTGGCGGGCACAGCTGTACTCTGGGCTCTGCAGGGAGGGGTACACCCCCTTTCTCACAGCCATCCTTGGTGAGCACAGCTGTCCACGAGGTGAAGCCAGTGGGCACGATGACCCAGCTTGCAACAGCAGAGCTGGCAGTCCACACGCAGACAGACCTCTGCACTCAGCGGATGCGGTGAGCCGCTCACAAGCACCTGTGCACCGTGGGTGCCCCACCGTGTCTCTGGGCCCTGGGTTATGGAAACGAGGCTGCAGTGGCTCCCAGGGCTGCTGCTCTGAGTTGCCAGGAGATTCACCACAGGCCTCAGACGGAGGTGTGGGCAGGACCATGTCCCTGCAGAGAGAATGGGGTCCTCCACCTCTCCAGCCCCAGCAGCTCCCAAGGGTGTGGCTGCACAGCTCAGCTCTGCCTCCCCCCAGATCTCTCCCAGCAGGACCCCTGGCACTTGCCTTTATGTGACCTCATCTCAGCCTGTGACATCTGCAAAGACCCCACTGCCTGTGAGCCACCTTGCAGGTGCCAAGGGCTGAGGCTCGTCCCTGTTTGGGGAACGATCCCCAGCAGGGACCTGAGCCTGCTGTTGGCTTCCTCATTGGTGGCCACCAACAGCTGCTCAGAGCTGAAATGACCTTGAGGACCCAGCAGGGACCCAGCAGTACATCCCTGAGAGCCTGGGGCTAGAACACATGCCTGCCTTAGTACCTAGCACCAGAGCACAGAGTTGCCCAGATCCTCAAAAGCAGAGGCGTGTCCACTCCAGGATCATCACCCAGCCACACACCACATGGGAAAACCACGCAGGTGCAACACCGTGGAGGGAGCCAGACCCAAAGGGCACACGCTGGCCGGTTCCCAGGTGTCAGGGACTGCTGGACAGGACTGCCACACAGGGACCATGTGGTCCCGGGGAGCTGGACAGAGGTGCTGGCTGGCCGCTCTTACACATCAGGCCCACGGAGCACTCTGCCCTAAGCATCACTGCAGCACAAACCCAAGAGGACCCAG
Organism: Aplodontia rufa; assembly: GCA_004027875.1. NCBI lineage: Eukaryota > Metazoa > Chordata > Mammalia > Rodentia > Aplodontiidae > Aplodontia > Aplodontia rufa. The sequence goes on from PVKS010009869.1 coordinate 58,986, forward strand.
GGGAGCGGGGCAAGAGGACTTGCAGAATAGCCACGCGGCTCCCGGGAGCCAGGCCAGACAACGTGGCATCACCGGGTGGTGGGTCACCAGCTGGTGGGTGTGGCAGAGAGGCCGGCACCCAGGCCACCTGTGGGTCCGGGGGACCAGGAGGGTAGTGCCAAGGAGCGCTGGAGGGCAGGCAGGAGGGGCAGAGGCCCAGCGTCCCCGAAGGCAGAAAGACAGAGGCAACAGGCTTATTCCCAGTCCCAGAGGCTGCAGGTCCTGCTCAGGTAGAGTGAGGTCGGGTTCAGATGAAGCTTCTTCCTGGTTGTGGAGGGTGTCCCACTGTCCTCACATGGTGGAGCCAGCAAAGGTCCCTTCACGTCTTCTCACAGGACATTGAGCCCGTCATGGGGCTCCACCCTCAGCTGCTCAAGGCTCCAGACACCTTCACATCGGGGTCACATCCTCAACCTTGGACGTGGTGGCTACGGTCCCATCCATAACAGCCTGGCCCAGCCCCCAACTCCATGTCCCTCCCATACACTCACATCCCAACAGCCCAGGGTCGGCTCATCCTAGGGTCAGGGCTCTGCCCTTGTGGGCCCAAGACGCACTCTGTGCATCCAAATGCAGCCCTGGGACAGGCACAGGTTAGAGACACCATCCAAACAGGAGAAGCCAGAAAGAGGGGGCAGCAGGCCCGAGCAAGTCCATACCCTGGCCAGGCCAACAGACAGATCTCAAGGCCCAGAACCTTGCTCCTGGCCCCAGGCTGTGCCCTGAACTGGGGGATGCATCACCTTGCAGTTGGTGGCTCTCCACCCTGGCCCTGCCCACCTGCAGCCCTTCACCAAGCAGATGGGTCCCCTCTGCAGCCACCAGGGTCAGCCCCCAACACCTGTGACTCCGCATGACCCTCGGGCCCAGCTTCCCTTTCCCTGAGGGGTCAGCACATGTCCCCAGAGGATGGCCAGTCACCCAGTCCTTCGGGCTCTCCCCTCGTCCATCGTCTCCTTTGCTCTCCATGGGCAGGGTGTGCACATGTACAGCCCTCAGCCCTCCACAGAGCGTCTGCATGCGGGGCCTGCGCACTCCTCGTTCTGCGCTGCGGGGAACGGAGAGACAGCCCCAGTGCTGTCCCTCTACCGATTCGTCCTCTGGCCCTCATGCTGTAAGCAGTCGGGAGGCCTCATGTTCCTCCTTCTACCACCCACCTGTCCCTTTTTCATGGCCAGCACCTCAGTTCCCATCTGGAGGTAACTACGCCTCAGTTTAGCACTGCCAGGCCAACCTTGATCACCAGGTGTGGTGACGCAATGGTCCAAGGGGAACTGTCAGGATCAAACACCCCACACCGTGACTCTAAGGAGCCCAGCATGGCAGGTGGCATCTGGGAGCCCGTTCTGAGCCCCAGCGTCCACATGGGGTCCATTCTGAACCCAGTGTCCACAGGGCAGGTGTCTACATGGAGTCCATTCCGAGCTCCAGCATCCACATAGAGCCTCTTCTGGGCCCCAGCATCCACATAGAGCCTGTTCCGAGCTCCAGTATCCACACAGAGCCCGTTCTGAGCCACAGCGTCCACATGGAGCCTGTTGTGAGACCCCGAGTCCCAGGTGCTCAGGGACCTCGACCCAGGGCTTCTCTGGGCATTCGACTGCAGCTGGCTGAGGGCCTTGGTTGAGCTGCCGTGTGCTGGCCCCTGGTGAAGACCCACAGATAACTGAATTTCACAGTGAAGTTGGTCCCAATGTCCAGGAGGGAGGGGAACCGCACGTGTCTTCCCTAGGACAGACAGTGGTGGAGCTGGGAGGTAGAGCCCCCCCCCGCCCGCACCATGATGCTCAGCAGGGAGCCGAGGGTCGCACTGGGGCCCGGTGAGCCACTGTGCTCTGGAGTCCATTCAGGAAGCAGCGGGGACCCTGAAGACTGACCTGGGTCCTTCCACTGTTGGGGCAGAGGACTGGTGGGGCCTGGGACAAGCTGAAAGGTCAGTAAGGGAAGCAAGGGGAGAGGGCACCGGGTATGCTCACAGAGGGCAAGGCTGGCGGCTGGCTCTCAAGGCACCAGTGGAGGCAGATATGGGAGAAGCATGGGCAGCTGGGTGAGGCTGAGATGTTAATGCCCTTTTGTACCAGAAAAGGAAAGCATTTCTGCAGTTATTCCTGCTGGATGGGATTTGACAGAGCCCACTGGGCACAAGAGAGAAGAACAGCACTTCCAGGGCCTCCCTAGGCCACACAGCTGTTCAGATACAGCCTACCTCACACATAGGAGCCTCACCTCACGTTCACCATGAGAGATGGGTTGTGGGAGCTGGTCTACCAGGCTTCCATGTCTGGGGTTCTGTCCAGGTGACTTAGAGAGGAGTTCCATGTCCCTGATAGAGCAAGGCCCTCTGGGCCACCATATGTAAAGTTTCCCCATGTGTAAACAAGAACATGGGAGGCTGACCTTTGGAGCCTTCCCCTTCAGCACTCTCTTTTGCTCTGTGGACTGGTCCCTGAGAGGACACACTGGCCACCAGTGGAGAAGACAGAATGAGAACCAAGGGCACATGAGGGTAAGCCCAGCCACACCCCCTCTGAGCATCTTGAGAGCTGGTCCTTGTGTGACTCCGTGGTAAACGTGATCACATGGGCCCTCTTGGGCTCATGAGGCCCTCAGTCACAGGGCTGTCACCTGGCTTGCTGCCATGCTAAGCAAACCATCTACAATAACCTGCAGCCAACTCCTAAAGTCCACCCTGGCCTCAAGGCTTGGGGGTGGAACTGTAGGATTTTCAAATCTGCCAGCGCTGGCCTGGGCTCCTGCCAGCTCTCACTACTGTATAATTTAATCTAATTGATCAATTAAATCCAGATAATTTTTAAATAAGCTGTAATAACAGTCATATAATTTCAGTACTACACATAATTTTCTTAACAACGTTATCAGGGGAAATGGCTCACCAGGATGTGTTGTCTGTCTTTTGCATATAGTAGCCTCTGGAGGAACACTACTACACTGCTGGTGGGACTGCAAACTGGTTCAGCCACTACGGAAAGCTGTATGGAGAATCCTCAAAAAATTAAGGATGGAACCACCTTATGACCCAGCTATCTCACTCCTGGGAATTTTCCCAAAAGACTTAGAATCAGCCTATTATAGCAATGTGGCTTCATCAATGTTTTTAGCAGCTCAATTTACTATAGCTAGATTATGGAACCAACCCAGATGCCCCTCACTTGACGAGTGGATACAAAAGCTTTGGTACATATATACTATGGAATACTACTCGGCCATTAGAGAGGACGATATTATGTCTTTTGAAATCAAATGGATGGAGATGGATAGAATTATGCTTAGTGGAGTCTCCCAATCTCAGAGACTCAGGGGCCGAATGGTTTCTCTCATCTGTTGATGCTAGCATATATGGGAAAGCAGTAGAGCTGATGGCTAACCTAACAAAACTGCAAATTGAATGACTTTCAGAGTAA
>PVKS010009870.1:0-62356 GCA_004027875.1 Aplodontia rufa
ACCAAAAAAAAAAAAACAAAACCAAAAAACAAAAACAGTATTTATCATTACATGTACATTTATGTTTTATTTATTTTTTAAAAAACTTTTATTTATTCATCTGTTTTTTCCCCCCTCTGTTTTAGTTGTGTATGTGGACTGGGATTTGAACCTTGGTCCTCGTGTACCACAGAGACACCTCTCCAGACCATGCTTATGTGTTTTAAACAAAAATAACCAAGTTAGATTTAGATACGTATTTTATTATGGTTTATATGTTATTGTTTGCTTTTATGATGCTGGGGATCAAACCCAGGGTGTCTTGCATACACTAGGCAAACACTCTATCACTGAGCTACAACCCCAGTCCTAGGATGTTTTCCAGTCAGCCAGCAATAGGCCCAATTTTATGGGATTATATGACTTCTTCTGAACTTGGATTCTTAAGCAGCTTTTGTTCTTTGTGTACATAGTTCTCTGTGGCATGAAGAGGAAAAGCAGGGGCAGGAGTAGTGGTTCAGTGGTTATGGCGCTTGCCTGGCATGTGCAAGGACCAAGTTTGAACCCCAGCACCTCGTACACAACTAAGCATTGGAATAACAAAGGCCACATGAAACATTAAATAAAATTGAATTTTTCTTTCTCTCTCTCACTGTCCCTCTCTTGCTAAAAAAATTTTAAATTTTTTTTAAAAAAGAGGAAAAAATAATGGGAAGGGGAAGGGAGGGATAAGGGAGGGTAATTGGAGGGCACTCCTGGGGATAATTGCAATATCCAGAATATATACACATTTTATACACATTTTATATTATTTTGTTAAAATCTTGTAAGGTTGTTCAAAAATAAAAAATTAAAAATTAAAAAAAAAACTGCAGACAGAAAAAAAAAAGAGGAAAAAAGCAGAATTCAGGCATTGTTGGATTACAAGACTCTTCTCTATAAAATTCCAAGCTGTCAAAGTAGAGCCTTATTTGAGAGCCATCTACTGGCTCACTGCTAGGCTGCTAGGGACAGCAGCAAGGTCATCAATGCAGCAGCTAAACATGAAGGAACACATTTCCAGGCACATGGAACTCAAAGTGATTTAAGGTCAAGAGAGATCTAGTCCATTCAACTCTGACTTTTTTTTTTTTAAGAGAAAGAGAGAGAGAAAAGAGAGAATCAATTTTATTTATTTTTTCATCTGGCCTTTGTTTCTCCAACACTCAGTTATGTATATGGTGCTGGGGTTCAAACCCGGGTCTTTGCGTATACCAGGCAAGGGCTCCAACCACTGAGCCCAACTCTGACATTCGTTTAAAAAAAAAAAAAAAAGAGAGAGAGAGAGAGGGACAGTGAGAGAGAGAGAGAGAGAGAGAGAGAGAGAGAAAGACAGAATCAATTTTTTATTTAGTTTTTCATGGACTTTCATTGCTCGGACACTTCATTGTGTACGTGGTGCTGGAGTTTGAACCCATGTACTCGCATATGCAAGGCAAGCGCCGTAACCACTGAGCCACCACTCCAGACCCAACTCTGACATTCTTAACCCAATTTTGTGTATTATTGCATAACTTCCTTGGTTGCAAAATTGTACTTGTCAAAACAGGAGGACCAGGCTGAAACAGTTGCTCAGTGATTATGGCACTTCACTGGCATGCGTTGAAGATGCAGGTTCGAACCCCAGCACCATGTACACAACTAAGTGTAGGAGCAACGAAAGTGACATGAAAAACTAAATAAAGTTGATTCACTATTTCTCTCTCTCTCTCTTACACTGTCCCTTTCTTTAAAAAAAAAAAAAAAAAGGAAGACCAAGGAGGTGTCCTTTGTGTATAAACTCAGCAATGCCTCTGTTGTTCCAAGTCCTCAATACTTAAAAAAAATCCTTTCTCAGTCATTTCAATCTGAAATTTCTACTTTCTCCTTTACAAATGGAAAGAGTTCAGTAATTTCCTGGCTGTCATTCTTTGGCTCTCCAGATCACAAAGTGCTAAGATCCTAGAGTCGGAAGTCAGTTTTGCCACGTTCAAACTCTGCCCAGTGTGTGAGAAATTACTCAGCTGTCTTCAAGGATAAACGGTACTTTGATGCAAAGTAATAAAAACTAAGATCGACATTTCTGATTTATAATCTGCTCACATCCCGGGGTTTTCTCAGCAGGGATCACTATAGAAGCAGGATATTTTAAAGAGGAGCATTTGGATTTTAAAGTTTTTTTTTTAATGACAAAGAAAAACCAAATGAATCATTTAGGGAATGGTAGAATGGATTTACTTGCTGAGCACATCTTAGACACATGTAGAGGCAGAGTCACAAAAACTCTCCTCCCCAAGGCGCAACTGAATTTCTCTATGCAGGATTTTAAAAATCAGAGATTTCTAATTGTTCTTTTATAATAATAGAGGAGTGTTGTGGACTGAATTGTGTCCTCCCACAAATTCATATATTGAAGCCTTAGCTCCTAATACCTCAGAATTGTGACTGTATTTTGAGATTGGGCTTTTAAAGAGGTGATTAAGTTAAAATGAGGCTGTTAGTTAAAATGTGGCCCTTATCCAAGATAACCTTATAAGAGAAAATGCAAACACAACACTGGTGCCAGGGCTGCAGGCACACAGAGGAAGGACCATGCGAGGTTACAGCAAGAAGGTGGCCATCGACAAGCTAAGGATAGAGACCCCAGAAGAAACTAAGGCTCTGATCCTGGACACCTTGATCTTGGACCTCCAACAAACACAGGGAGAAATTCAATACTTAATATCTTAGAGGTGGGAGTGATCATGTTTCAAACATGAGGCATTAGCTGATTTTCAATCTAACAATCCATCTTCCCTGACCCCCAAATAAGCATAATAAATAATAACCACCCCTTCCTCACTGATGGTAACTGATACAGATGAACGTTGAAGAATGTCGTGAAGACAGCATTAATGCCATGCTAAATCCCCATGCGAAGCACCACCATCATTCTGGGTATGTGGGGACCTCAATATGACTTTTTATATGCACCATATTTTAGATACATTATTAAATGCAGGCATTCATAAAAAGATATGATTTCATAAAGGTCATATAAATTAAGATTCAACTAATGTTTATCAGTTGACTATCAGACATTGTAATAATAAGAGTGCTAATGCATACTTTACACTGTACTGATTGCTTCATACATATTAGTTCACTGAACCCTCACAACAGCTCTTTAAGGTAAACAATGTTACCCTCAATTTACAGATGAAGTACCTGAAATACAGAGAGATCAAGAGACATAAAATGTGGGTAGCAACAGTACCTATCTTAGAAGGTTCTTATGATTCATGTAAAATATTTCAAACAGGTCCTAGAACTTAGTAATATTCAATACACGTAGTTTATATTTTTATCATGCTGCTTTTCTCTAATCAGGTGGGATAGAACTAGGGAATAAAGAGAAACCTAAAACGCCATTCATTCTTTTTATAACCATTCACCCACTGGTTGTTGTGTAAGGCATTGTGCTACACCACGATGACAAGCAAATATCAGACATAGGATGTCTCAGAAGAAGGGCAGGAAGGATAAGCCAGCTTTTAACAGTGATCACCTCTAGGAAGTGAAATTGGGAGAAGGGGCTTTCAAGTTTTAACTCATACATATCTGTACTCTGTGTTCTAAAAGATATGTGATAATCTGAATGTCCCTCTAAAACTCATGTTGAAATTCAGTCTCCAAAGTAATAGTATTAATAGGTGGGGCCTTCCAGAGGTGATCAGTTCATGAGGGGTCTTCCCTTGACAATGGGAGGAAATGCCTCATGAAAGAGGTTCACAGAGCATTTGCCCCTCCACCTTCCACCAACTAAGGTGCCATCTTGGAAGCAGAGAGCAGCCCCATCAGATGCTGAACCTGCCAGGACCTTGATCTTGGACTTTCCAGCCTTCAGAACTGTAAGAAATAAATACCTATTATTTATAAATTACTCAGCTTAGGGTATTTTGTTATAGCAGCATGAAAGGACTAATAAGCAAAAATTGATTATGTACTTTAAAAACCAATCAAGGAGGGGGCTGGAGCGGGGGCTCAATGGTTACGGCACTTGCCTGATATGCACAAGAATACGGGTTCAAACCTCAGCACCCACGTACACAACTAAGTGTCAGAGCAATAAAAGCCATGTGAAAAACTCAATAAAAATTCATTCTCTCTGTCTCTCTCTTACTGTTCTTCTTTCTTAAAAAAATAATCAAGGGGGGACTGGAGCAGTGGTTCAGTGGTTTGAGCGCTTGCCTGGCATGTGTAAGGACCTGGGTTCAAACCCCAGCACCACATACACAACTAAGTGTCAGAGAAACAAAGGCCAGGTGAAATTAAAAAAAATGATTCTCTCTTTGACTCTCTCTCACTCTTTTTCTCTCTCTTTAAAAAAAAGGGGGGGATATTTTTTTTAAAAAAGTGAATGCTTGGGGCTGGAGCAGTGGCTCAACAGTTACCGTGCTTGCTTGGCATGCTCAAGGATGTGAGGTCAAACCCCAGCATCACATACACAAAGAAGTCACAAGAAAAACTAAGTAAAAATTGATTCTCTCTCTCTCTCTCCCTCTCTCACTGTTCCTCTCTCTTTAAAAAGAAAAAGAAAACAAAGCAAAAAATGAACGCTCAAGATTGTGATCGGTCATTTAATCTCAGACAATGATTCAAGGAAAGTGTCTGAAAGATGGAAAGTGCAAGTGACTTCTGTCCTCAAGGGTTTATAATCTGCTTGGGCAGATAAGATGAAAATAGGACCAAAGTTACCCCAAAATATAAGGCAATCAGTAAGCATCAGGTGAACAGGTACAGCAGAAAATTCACATCCAAGAGACAGATAAAAGTCTTTGAAAATGTACAGTTTTGGATGATAATTAACGTAGCTTTAGTGGCAGCCAATGAATTCACATTGGCTTAAGAATGAATTACAAAGCAAAAGGAGGATCACGGTGGATAATCCGCCATTGATCAAATGAATCTGGAAATACATTCAGTACTGTCAACAGTGAAATGAGTGGTCAGGGAGATGGGACTCTAGTACTCAAATTTTATGTTCCCTTAACTCAAATGTGTGAAAATGCTGAATAAAAAGTCCGGAGTCAGCAGCTGAGAATTGAATTTTCATGCAAGTCACAGTCATAATTTTCGGGTGAGTCAATGCACTAGAAACCACTGCTATGGAAGTGATGAAGCCGAAAAAAGCACCAGTTCACCGGTAGCTGGATGTGGCTAATGTCCACCAAACTTCTTTAACTGAATAGCTTAGCCCTACTGCAGCTTTCTTATTACTTGCTCCCTATCTCTGATATCTGCCCTTTACCCTACCCCTCTTGTAATTATTATTATTGGCTTGATCATTATTAAAGGCTTCTGGTCATCTTTGCATTCCTCATGCCTAGTAGAGAATACAACAGGGGTCCTGAAATGTTTGCTGAGGTGAGTCAACGATTCAACTGCAGGACTTTTTCTCCATATTCCATTCACGTTAGCCACACTGAAGCAGGACATTAAAACTGACCTGGCCTAGAAATTCTCTTCCCCATTACATGTCACGTGTATTTTCTCTTTCTCCCCCAGTCCCCTCTTCCATACTGTCCCTCTCCCAGGTTTAAACTGTTCCTTCATAGATATTTTTCATCCCTTGATATGTGGCTGTAATCCAAGGTTAGACTCTCCACTTACTTTTCATTCTGTGCTTCACCAATATCCAGAAAATGATGATTACTGCAGGTGTTAAAACAATAACAATCGGGCTGGAGCGGTGGCTCAGGGTTAAGGTGCTTGCCTGGCAAACGCAAGGATGCGAATTCAAATCCCAGCACCATGTATACAACAAAGTGTTGGAGCAACTGAGGTCACATGAAAAACTAAATAAAACTGATTCTTCTTTTGTGTCTCTCTCTCTCTCTCTCTCTGTCTCTCACTGTCCCTCTCAAAAAAAAAAAAAAAAAAAAAAAACAACCAGTGCCTAGTATGTATTGGGAACATTACTCAATATTTTATACTCCAAAACCCCATGTGGTAGGTATTGTTACTCCACCTTGGGTGACAAAACTGAGGCTCAAAAATTAAGTAACTTAAGGACACATGCCTAGGAAGTTGTAGAACAAGGATGTGAGCCCAGGCCTTCCTGACTTGAAGGTCCTAGTGCCTTTGAAACAAGTAAAGAAACAAACACATAAACATTCAAAATGGGGAGCAGGGGAGGAAATTAAAACAGAGAAAGAAAAAAACATGCTGCTTCCTGACTACATCGTTGGTTCTAAGCTGTCTTTGTCAAGTTGGTGCTGTGTTTTCTGCTTCCTCTGACATGTCCTTGTTGGTGTTCCACCTTGATTCCAAGCTCACTTTGCCTAACACTGCTCACTCAGTTTTCTGAAATCTATTCCTATCACTTTCCCACTGCTATTGCTATTGCTGTCGAGAGTTCTGAAAGCTCAAGTTCATGGAGTCCCTTTTGACTTCTCCTTCTCCCTTGTAATCAGAGCAACCTCCTTTATGCTCTGCTCACTCCCTCTCCATTCTGACAGTCACTACTCAAATCCCAGCTGGCTCCTACCTGATAATTCCTATAGTGTGCCTGTCTGTCTGTCTCTCTCTCTCTCTTTCTCGCCAGGGAATGAAACCAGGGGTGCCTTTTTGTATTTTATTTTGAGATAGGGTCTCCCTAAGTTCCTGAGGCTGGCTTTGAACCTGCCATCCTCCTGCCTCAACTTCATAAGCCCCTGGGGTATACAGGGGTATGCCACTGCACCTGACTTTATTTTTATTTTATTTTATTTTTTTTTTGAGACAAGGTCTCACTAAGTTGCTCAGGGAGGGCTTCACTAAGTTGCTGAGGCTGACTTTGAACTCGTGAGCCTCTTCCCTCAGCCTCCTGAGCTGCTGGAATTAAAGGTGTGTACCACCATGCCAGACTGCCATAGTCTCTCTCTCTCTTTTTTTTTTTTTTTTTAAGAGAGAGGGACAGTGAGAGAGACAGAGAAAGAGAGAAACAACTTTATTTAGTTTTTCACATGGCCTTAGTTGCTCCAACACTTAGTTGTCTATGTGGTGCTGGGGTTTGAACCCAGGTCCTCGTGCTTGCCAGGCAAGCGCCGAAACCGCTGAGCCACCGCTCCAGCCCCTGCCATAGTCTCTTAACTGGCATTTCCATTCTTCCCCTCTTCATCCTGGAACTATCCTACAGTCTACCCCAAGATTAAGTTTCCTAAAATGAGGCTTTGCATTTGTCACCCCTTATTATAAACCCTTAAATGGCTCTTTTACAGGAATAAAATCCAGACTCTTTAGCCAGATTTTCAAAGCAACGAACCATCTTGTTTCCTTGATATCCTCATCTTTGTTTCCTACTTCACACCTATAGGAATTTTTACTGCAACAGAGCTGGTCTCCCCTAACTGTTCAAGTCAAGATGGATGCCTTAACATGGAGTTAGCATTCCAAAATGGAATATCTTTTAAAGTGAAAAGGACCACTACTAAGAATTTGACCAACAGGCATAAACTGGGATCATCCTGGAATAACTGGGATGTATAGTTACTCTTTTCTTTATGTGCCTCCCAACACATACACAGGCCATCACCCAGAGCAGCTGCTACTGGAGTAGGTCCAGGATCCTTAAGTCTCTGCTCTTCTCTAACTTTCCTCTCTATGTATAGTACCTGAAGCTTCCATCTTTGATGAGATCCTTTAGATTGATGCCCTCAGGTTTGGCTGCCTGCCTGTTTCACGGTTCTGATTGTGGAAGTCTCTTCTTGACTTCCCAGCTCTAAGAGCAAGCCCTACCTGTCCCAGGCCAGCCTCAGCCCTCATGCTTTGAGAGCATAGCTATACCTCCATGATGTCACTGCCCTGAATATCTGCCCTTGCCTTTTGTATCTATCTGATTGCTTCCCTTCTTTCCATGCCCAGACCTTCCAGTCTTGCCATTAGGAATGTCTCTCTTCTCTGACCTCTGTAGCTTCTACTGTCTCTCTTACTTGCTAGGCACTGAGCAGAGCCCCACAAAGCAGCAACAAAATATTTAAGAATTTTTCAGCCCTCTAACCAAAGCTACTGGCTACAAAGACCTGCTTCATCTTCTCATGCTCAGTCTCTCACATATCAACTGCTTGGTCAATGGCTGTCCAGGATGAAGGTCAAGGATATATATCCCAGATAAGCACCTGATCTGTGATACTGGTGAGGACGATGATGCTAGGATCATGAAGGACTTGGATTACACCAGGGTATATGATTTTTCCCATTTTCCCACTCTTCCGCTAGGACTCCTTCACCCCGTAAAGGAAAGGCAGACATTCTTATATGATTATAAACAGCAGCAGGAGAAACACCCATCTCTAATAAACACAGTACCACAGCTCCCTGGCAACCATAGCATCTGTCTGCTCATGCTTGTCACTCTTCAATAAATGTCAAGTTCCAGAAGTTGCACAAAATCCTTAGAGATACAACAGTTCTCTACTACACTAGGATAATTAGGCAATTATTTGATAACATTCGGGGAACTGGCCTTTCCCCTGCCCTCCTGTCTCCCAAGGGCCAAGGCAGCCTTCCTGCTCTGTCCACTCCCAAGAACCCACACAGGCTCAAGGTTCTCCCTGTTCCTTCCCTCACCCATCAACCAGACCTGCTTCCTGAAGCTCATGCACTGGCCCTCGTCACAATGATCTGATTTCCTTCCTACCCAACGGCACTCAAAGTTTCTACCAAATGTACAACTGGTAAGGGACAGAAGAGCAGCTGGTAAACAAAATAGCGCGACTTCATTTTGTTAAACATTAACAAAATGCTAAAAACAAAAACAAAAACAAAATGCTTTGAAGTAGATATATCCATGGGTAAAAGTATGGTAGGAAATATAATGGATAGTATAGTCAATTGTTTAAGTTCATTAGTGAAAATATAATACATGTATAATAAAAATCAATGAAGCAAAAATCATAATTGGTGTTTACATGTTGGCTTCCTTTTGTTAGTGTTCGCAGATATACCATGGCCCCCCTTGTCGTGGTCACCTACCAGCAAATTAAGAAACAAACCCCAAAACAAGCCTAAGGGAGGACACCAGTTCCACTTGTGGACCTCTGATGAGGGTAATTTTCAACCTCACTGCTGTATAAAAACAAAGGATGATATTCTCACTGCTCACCTAAAACAGCAGGCTATCAGCTTTTTTCATTTCCCCCCCTTTTGTACCCTTTGATAAAAATCAAGGTGTATCGGAAAAAGTAAATTCTACGTGCAAAAAACATAGAAGCACACTCTGTGGGAACCAAGATACAACAGGGCTCCTGAAAGCGATGGGGTTTAGTCAGACAAGTTAGGTGATGCTAATCATGAACTTTTCTTTGCAGATTGTCAGTCTCATAGGTATCCAGTTCAGCTTCTTAAACATGTGCTACTTGCCAGGTGCTGTTTATTGGTGTAAGGATGAATGAGACCATGCAAGGGCTTTGTAGGCAAACAGGGAGGTGCCACACACACATTAGGGATTTGCTGGCCTGCTCCACAGGTGCCTAGAAGAGTTTAACTATCACTGAACAAAATAGCTGCCACCCAGACCTCTCACACCTGGTAACCTGCTCAATCGTCAGGGAGTCGCCCAAATGGGATGGTGCCCAGCTGACTGCAAGTTTGAGCTTCTCTTGAGACCACTTTGCTGGGCCTCATGTTTGAGGCCACTGTTTGTCTTCTCTTTTTATTTTGGCACCAAGGATTGAACCCAGGGGTGCTTAACCACTGAGCCACATCCCCAACCCCTTTCTTTTATATTTTACTTTGAGACAGGGTCTCGCTAAGTTGCTTAGAGCCTCACTAAGTTGCTCAGGCTTGGCTTTGAACTCGCAATCCTCCTGTCTCAGCCTCCTGGGTTGCTGGAATTACAAGCATGTGCCACTGCACCCTGGCTGTTTTCTCTAAATATATGCATCTGAGCTTACATCTGGTGGTCACTCGGGCCTCTTGCTGTGAGAGGAAGGCTGCCAATATCTTTGAGGTACCACCCAGAATCCCTGCCCACCACCATGTGAATTTCATGTATAACACACGAGCTATATTTAAATCAGACCATCCCAAACATATGCTCCAAATTTAAAGAAAATCTACCAAGTCCTTTCCAAGAAATGCAGTAATAGATGCTTATATTTACATAGATTATCATAAACATGTCTTTTGCTGAATGCCTTCCTCAGCCATAAATGATGTCTTTAAAGTTCAAATTCTGCCTAATAACTAGACCAAAGAACTGAACACTTTGTTGAAATCCAATGGAGAGTAATTGGATATGCAGGAAGTACATGTTGAGTCCTTCCCACCCCTCCTGCCATGTGTAACTTGTCCTTCCTCACCAAGTGGGGCTGGAGGAATACTCACCCACACACTTTTTCCCGTCCTCTGCCAGGTTGTAGCCACTGTAGCACTGGCAGACGAAGGAGCCTGGCACATTCACACAGAGCTGCTCACAGGCATGGTCCTCCACGGCACACAGATCCTGGACTGAGGCAAAGTCGCACCATTAGAACAGCTCTGGCGGAGAAGCTCCCGAGCCCAGAGCAGGGCAATGATCAACACTAAAGCATTTGCTAAAAAATAAGTGTCAAAAACATCATTACAAATATGTGATCATAGTGGAAAATTTGGAAAACAAAAATATTCAAAAGGCAATACATCTGTAATCCTACCAGACAGAGGCAACCACTGTTAATATCTTGGTGAGTTTTATGTATATGTAAAAACATACTTTTCAAAGTTGGAATTATTTCTCACCTCTGTGAAATACATTAAGTTATTCCTAATTGACATCAATTTGTATTTTCTAATGCCGATGAAAAGTGCTTTGAAAATTCCAAGGGCCCTTGAGCACCATACACTACAATGAGCAGGCACTGGCACTTGCTCTCAACTTCCGTCCCTATCCTTTAGGTCCTTAAAGTGCTGCACAATCATGGTGTCACCAGTTTTCACTGAGATAATTTGGCACCGTCTTTGATGTTTTGCAGATGGGGCAGCTGAGGGAGGGCACGGTCAAAGGACCTGCTCCTCATCAAAAACACAGCAAGTCTAAGAATAGCGTGTAATTCCCAAGTTCCCATCAGCTTTGCCTCATCCCATTGATCTACAGGAAAGGCCTTCGAAAATCCTTTTTGTGCTCCATTTGTTTATCCCGGTAACAAGTGTGGAAAATGGTGAACACAAAAGAAGTTAAGGGAAGAAAAACAACCATGGAGAAATGGATGCATGACTACTTATGCTCTTATTTTGGGCCAGTATTTATTACATGTCCACAAAATCCTGAGCCTGGCTAATATTTATTTTTTTATTCATTCCAGAGATTAAACCCAGGGGAACTTAATCACTAAGCCACATCCCCAGTCTTCTTATTTTGAGATGGAGTTTTGCTAAGTTGCTTAGGACCTTGTTGAGGCTATCTTTGAACTTGTGATCCTCCTGCCTCACAACCTCTTGAGTCACTGGGATTATAGCATGTGCCACTGCACCTGGCTAGCCCTGGCCATTTAATCACATACAGCTTAGGAACGCACATACAGGCACACATTTACTGTCATACAAGACTGTATTGGAGGATGAGAAGGTTAAAAGAATCTTCAGTCTCTCCTTGGTACAGACAGGCAGACCATAATGGCACTTCTTGCCAGCAGGGTGATGGCTTGGATGTCACAAAACAGCTAGCTCTATCAGTGATTTTGTCATTAAAGTTGAAGAAAATTGAGAGTATCAAAGGGATTGAATATACTATAAAATAATTTTGTATCATTTTGCCAGGTATGATAAAAATTTAATTACCAAGAAAGCTTGATCAGTCCCTGAATCCAATAGTTACACTTTTTAATATCACCTCCTCGATCTTTGAATTTCATAATTTATTGTACTTTTAAATACAAAATATTAAATTGATTGAAAAGGTAAAATCTATGATTCAGCATATCTGTTAAACACATTGAACAATTTTTTAAAATAAAATCTACATTATCACATTTTTCAAGTGTTAAGGATTAAATTTCCATTAATAAGAATACTTTCTGGTTTTAAAATGCTAAAAGAAGTATTTTCACTCCCAATCTCTAAGTAGATGAAAAAAAAAAAAAGACAGGCTCAAATTCTTTTGCCTTTTACCAGCAGGTTTATATCTTATATTTCCATTTGAGAACTCCAGTTAGGATGTTCCATGTAGATTTCCAATGGATTTAGATATAAGGAAAACACTAATAACCAGAAAAAGAACTCCAGCTGGTTCAAAAATCATAGTGAATAATCAAGAAAGGACAAAAAACTACAGTTATAGCCTACATCAGAGTGATAAGCAGTATGTGAATCATAGGATATTCACTCATTTATTCAATAAACACGTGTTGAGCATCTCTGGTGTCCCAGGCACTGGGGACATGTCAGTGAACAAAGCAAACACCGAGTTCACACAGCGTTCACACAGCAACTATCCTGCTAGGAATTAGTGACTTGAAGACCTAGGAAATGGGTTTCTGGCTGAAAGAAGAGCAAATGCAAAGTTCCTGAGGTGGAACAAACCATGTCCCTTTGAGGAACTGGAAGCCAAAGTGGCTGTTATAGTTTGTATCTAGATCGCCCCAAAAAGTCCATGTGTTGGTAGGGGGCGGTGTTGGGGAAATGATTGAATCCTGAAGGTTCTGACCTCATCAGTGGATTAATCCATCATGGCTGAATGGACCACTGGGAGGTCACTGAGGGTATGGCCTGGAAAGGTTTATTTTCTCTGCAGTCCCTCCCTCCCCTTTCCCTTACCTCCCTTTCTTCCTTCCTTCTCTCTCTCTCCTGCCCTGTTGCCATGAGTGAGCAACTTTCCGCTGCCACATCCTTCCACCAAGATGCCCTCTCTCAAGAGTTCAGCAGCTTGCCTGTTATAACATCCCCCATGGTATTCTGCCTTGTCTTGAGCCCAGAGCAACAGAGCCAGCAGGCTTTGTACTGAAACCTTTGAAACCGTGAGCCAAATTAAAATGTTTCTTCTAAGTTGTTCTTTTTTTCTTTCTCTTTTTTTATTCTTATTTATTTATACCATGAATTGAACCCAGGGGCGCTCAATTACTGACCCACATCCCCAGCCCATTTTATATTTTATTTATTTATTTATTTATTTTTAAAGAGAGAAAGGGAAGAAAGGGACAGTGAGAGGGAAAGAGAGAATCAATTTTATTTAGTTTTTCATATGGCTTTCATTGCTCCACCACTCTGCTGTGTTCGTGGTGTTGGGGTTCAAACCTGTGTCCTCGCGCATGCCAGGCAAGTGCTGTAACCGCTGAGCCACTGCTCCAGCCCCTTTATATTTTGAGACAGGGTCTTGCTAAGTTGCTGAGGCTGGGTTTGAACTTGGGATCCTCCTGCGTCGGCTCTAAGTTGTTCTTGTCAAGTATTGGTCACAGTGATGAAGAGCTGACTAACACAGAGTGGGGGTGCACCACTGCCAGTCAAGCAGAGATCAGGGAAGGCTAGCAGGTAAGCGCTAGGCGTTTGGAGAAGGAGAAACTGCACTCCAGGCTGAGTGATCAGTGTGAACAAACAGTGGAGGGTAGCAGGACAGGCCTGGAAGCTGAATTTCCCTCACGGGATTCTAGCGGAAGTAGCAGGAGAAGATGGGAAGGACCATTGACACCAAATGGCCGAGGGTTGTGGACATTTAGGCTGAGCCTGGGGGAAACCTTAACAGGGAAATTGGCGATTGCCCCTGAGCTGTGCTTTGGAAAGGTAAGTCTGGCAGAGTCACAGACTCCCAAACAACATCTAGCACAGCTCAATGAAAACCACTGCTTCGTTCAGCAACCGTGGTAGGTTCCTGAATCCCAGGCTGAGTAGCTGTGGTGGGCCTGTGGGGTGATGAGAAAATCACCTCTTGCTGTGAGGACCTTGAATCATTCAGGACTTTTTGAACTCACCCATCAGCTGTCAGTGCACCCCTGCTCTTTTCCTTCCTGGCATATATGATGTAATTAGCATGATACCTGATGGCTGGGAAGTGAGGCTCCAGCACGCTGGAACCAGCTGCCCCCCAACATCCCAAGCCCATCTCTGGAGGGAGGCAAGAGCTCTGTGCCTGGATCCACCCACCTTTCGCCAGAGGCTGCCTGCCTCTATCAAGATGCAGCAGGAACCCTGCCTGACTGTAGTGACCAAGGAGTTGTGGGAATATAGGTGCTTTTTATTTCCTTAATAATGGGGGAATATTAACATATTTGAAAGAATTTTCGAAAGTTTTTTTTTAAAGAGAGAGGACAGTGAATCAATTTTATTTAGTTGTTCATGTGGCTTTCATTGCTCCAACACTTCATTGTGTACGTGGTGTTGGGGTTTGAACCTGCGTCCTTGTGCATGCCAGGCAAGCGCCATAACCAAAGAGTCACCTCCAGTCCTTGAAAGCTTTTCATAAGCAGTGAATCAGGAGCTTATGGCAACAATCCCCACCCCTCAAGAGCTCCCCTGAGGGAGCAGGTAGAAGGAGAGGCAAGGAAATGCTCTTTCCTTTCAGGACAGCCTGGGACACCTTCAGGAGAGCCCATGGAATAACGCAAGTTCCTGTCCACATGACTTCAGATGCCCAGCAGAACCTTCTGGAGACTTTCTGACAATCCTGATGCCAAGGCACCCACCTTCCATTAAACCAGACTGGCTGCGGGTGGGATTCAGGCAGTGGTATTTGTTAAGGCCCCCCAAGCCCCTAGTGTACAGCCAGGTGAGAGTCTTTGAACCTAATGGATAAAAAAGTCATTATAGTCCTCTGGGGGAAGGTGCCCAGACCCAGGATTCAGTCTCCCCTTTATTACCTGAGACCCTCATGGCTCAGTTTTCTCTTTCAAACAAACTCAGAGTGATTGCTACCCTTGCTCTCCTCTAGGAGCAGCTGGAAGGAAACCAGATGCACTCCAGGGTGCAAACGTGGTAGGATCAGGAAGGAGAAATGCTTGCATTACAGAAGAACTGTCCCATGCATGGCGAGCGAGCCAGTTGGCTTCGTGTGCACTGTCCTTTCATACTGTTTTTAGAATGTTGGGGATTTATGGCCAGGAGTGATTTGTACAGACCCAAGGGAAACCATTGAGGGATTAATCTAATTAAACAAAGACAAAGGGATAAATACAGGCTGGATTCTGACGAAACAACTTTGTTGTTTTCCTGGCAGTGACCACTTCCATTTGAAATAAGAACAGATGTTTTTGGATGACTCCTGATGCTTTTGAAAAACAGTATTTTTTTCTTTCTCTCACAGCCTGGGAGAATTTCACTGAGGGTGATAAAACCAGCCAAGGGGGATGGGAAAGGTTTGGCTCCAGAGTTCCTGTTACTCCAACATAGCCTTCTGCCTTCTCTTCCCAGTGACCCCACTTGTGACTCATGACTTCCATCAAATGTGACCTCTTCCAGAAGCTTTCTCCAAGCTAACAGGGTTTAAGTCTCCTTCCTCTGGCTCCCAGAGGACTATAGACATGGCTCCTCTAGCACAATTGCATTGCTCCTGTTATTGGAAGGACTTGTTCACATGTCTGCCTGCCCCAGGGGAGCATGAGCTGGTCTACTTGGTTTTGATCCTCGGATCTTAGTGCAGTGTCCTGGTGTATGCAGTTAAAGTGTTCATTTGCTGAAGGAACAGTGATAAAGGCTCATCTGCCCTGTCTCCCAGCAGGGACATTCCTAAAGTCCTGAAAATACTCTCCTCCACTGGAAACAGGGTTCTGGGAGGATGAGTGAGATGGGAACACAACTCTCTCTAGGTCTCTGCCTCAGTTCATCCAGAGCAAGGGGTATTCCCACACCAGGCAGGCTCAGAGTATGGTGACATCTGGGCACCAAGCCAGAGCAGTGTGGGGAACCTGCCCTCCATTGCATCCTTGGTATCTCACACAGCGCCTGCCACTTTGTAGTTGCTCAACAAGTTCTTGGTGAGTGAATGAATGAACTTATGCCCTTGTACAACAAGCATAGGGCACTCAGGGATTCCAAGTTCATCCTCTCATCTAGGCTGTGAGCTCCATGAGGGACAGGACAATCTCTCATAAGTCTTGATGTTCCTCGAAGGGCCTGGATAATACCCTGCACTTCACACTGTTGGGTGGTTAGAGGACATCTGTTGGTTTGAGTTGATACCTCGTTCCAGGCCACACTAGAGCACTATCTCATTGGATGAATGTTGGTGGGTTGAAATGGGACAGCTAGGAAGGAGCCTGAAGTTGTCTTTAATTTCCCTGTTGCAAAGATAAATTTTTAGAATACCTAATTTTTATTTTGGCTAAAGGATGGAACCAGCAACCTGGAAGTCCAAGTTTCTGGGGTTCCTCTGTCTCCTCCATCCTTCAGGTCTAATTGATTCTCAAATCCTACTGATCTACTTCTCTTCATCTCCCCTGCCAATGTGGGGTTACCATCATGTCTTGATCAGACAACCATGGTAATGGTAACGTCCTAACTGGTCTTCTGGTATCTATCCCAGGTCAGGGTTCTCCTGCAATCAGCAAATTGCTTCTGCCTCTCCTCTGCCTAAAACCCTCACTGGCTTCCCACTACTCTAGGATGAAGTCCAAAGCTTCTAGTGTGACAGTCCAGGTGCAGCATGCTCACCTGTCACTTCTCTGTCAACTTTGGAGCTAGACCTGGCCCCATCTGAGTGACCTTTGTAACTTTAAGTAGGTGACTTTCATGAGATTGTCTCATTCCTCCCCTTATTTTCTCTGCTCCATCTAGTCTTTCCTCCCCATTCTCCAAATCAAGTTTCTCATGCCTCAGGACCTTGGCACGTGCCATTCTGTCTTCCTGACATGCTTCTGCTCCTTCCTTGCCTCCTTTAAACCTAACTCTTACACACCCTTAAGGATTCAGCTTCAAGAGTTCATTCTCAGGAAGTTCTTGCCTACCAGTACTTCCTTATAGTTTCCCTTTGCAGTCCTCACCACAATTATAACTTGCAACTTATAATTTGCAAGTGATCATTTCATGTCTATCCCCCCTGCCACACGAAGGCAGCCATGTCCTCAGGAGTGCTTGCCTTGTTTAGCTCTCTAGTCCCATCCATGATGGGATTTAGCACATTCATCATGGTGCCTGGTGTGTGGTCAATTAAATTTGTAAATGATAGAATTAAGTACCCTATGTATTCATTCATGAGACTCTCCAAATTGCTAGGGAAACACTAGTGAATTTACCAGCTAGAAAAAAAAATTTCCCATCCTCATAGAGCAGAAGGTCTAGTGGGGGAGTCATTAGTATAAGGAAGCCAGCTTGTCCTGGCACACAAGAACAGATGACACACATCTTTTCCCAACTCAGAGTCAACGAAGCTAGGTTGGTGGCTTCAAATGGCCATGGGGCGAGTGTTTTGCATCATGGAAATTGGTAAACACTACAAATCTGAGCTTTTTTTTTTCCCCAGGGGAGCCTGTTGTCAAACAGTTCCCAGCTCATCACTACTGAATACATAAAAATGAACAGTTTAAAATATATGGTATATTACATCTTATAAACAGGAAAGGGCAGTCCGGAGCAGCAAGAGCAGGTCTTCCATTTTTAATAGTGTGATCAAAAAAGTGGCTTCACAGGGGCTGGAGAGGTGGCTTGGAGGTTATGGCACTTGCCCGGCATGCATGAATACACAAATTCAAACCCCAGCACCAGGTACACAAAGAAATCTCAGAGGAAAGAAAGTCACATGAAAAACTTTGAAAATTGTTTCTCTCTCTCACAGTCCCTCTCTCTTTAAAAAAAAAAAAAAAAAAAAGTGGCTTCACTGAAATGATTTTTTTGCAAGGACCTCAGAGGTGATATGGGAAGAGGGACAAAAGGAGGCGTGGCTGGAGAGAGCAGTTACCTCTCTTCAGGTAGAATGGCAGGCAGATGAGAACTACATTAACTTTGGAGTCAGATCTGGCCCCATCTGGATAACTTCTGTAACTCCAAGTAAGTGACTTCAGTGAGATTCAATTTTCACAGAGAGGTTAAATGATTAAGTGGAGAAAATATCTTATTTTCCAGTTAGAAGAGATAATCCAGATGGAAGAACACTTGGTCTATAATCTTCCCCTTCTCCTTTCCTAAATCTGAGGGGAGGAGGAAGAAAAGTTTTAAGTTTGGGGGCAGGAAGGAGAAAAGTCTCTGTGGAACAGGCCTACGTAAGCAAGGGAGAGAGGTGAACTCCACCAAATTTTGCCCACATCACAATTCTAATAAAGATTGTTTCGTTTTATTAGGTACCTATGAAAACTACAAACACAGATATTAGATTCAAAAGTATTTTAAAAGTACCTTTGGCTAAGTTTCATTTGTTAAGTTGATCTGTTATGGCAAAGTAGGCAGTTTTGAAGTTTATAACAAGAGATCTGGCCAAATTCACACTCTGCCTTGCCAGAAGGCAACTGTCAGCACCCAGCGGATGGTCCATCATATTTGCTTGCCCCTCTTAGTGCCTTGAGAATTTTACAGGGTAACTGCAACTGCTCAGAATTCCCAGGTGAAATTAATTACTAAGGATTGACTCACTCAGAGCCCCAGAACTGTTTCACCAGAAGTTCGTATGCACCCGAGATTCCAGCATCTTCCCCTAGCGCTGGATCTCAGCCCAGAGAACTTGGGAAACTTTCATCTGGCTACGCTGGAGGAGGGGAGCACAGGACAAAGACTATGGCTGCCTGGCTGACATCATCCAGAGCTAAATCAAAGGTTTTTGTTTTTTTATTTATGAACTTTTCAGAATTTTAGACAACCCACACGATGTGCGGTTTAAACCAACGACAGTTTAATTCCTCCTTTGGAGTTAAAGCAAATGAACACCTTTATGAGCCACTCTTACTTTTTATAGCTCCTGATGTTATTTAACCCAAGATGTATAAATCAGAAATTGTTTATCACAGCAAGAGAGGAGAGAGATGCATTATTAGGGCTGTGATTTCATTCAACTGGGAATGCTCGGGTCTCTGTCCTCCCCAAACTGAAGACTCACTCAGGAGTTAGGGAGCCACAAATGCAAGCAAAACCCAAGCCTGCAGTTTCGGGGACCGTCCCCTTTCTTTCATCATGTCTGAAAGCGCTAATCTTATTTTGACAGCTGCAATTTGGAGTCAAAGACTTTCAACAGTAAATGTGAGTCATCTGTCCTGTGCCTCTGCACTGAAAGAAACCAAAGGAACCCAATATGACAGAGAAAAACAAACCTGTCTTTGCAGGCAAACTCCAGCTGCCACTACTCTCCTTTCTCTCAAGGTCTAATTCTTTTTCAATTTTTCTATTCACTGTCAAGATTTTGGTTTTCTTGGGAAAAGGAAAGGGAGGAAGGGGAGCCTTTAAAGCCTTAAAGCTAAGTAAATCTGCCTGAAATGAGGTTGATCAAAACAATAAATAAATGTGAACAGTGCCCTACTTCTGCTTTTCCGTTCCCAAATGGTTGGTACATCTTTATATTCTTAATTTAAAACCCTCCTGAGCAGGCTTCCCCAGGGAGAGATCTGGTTTAAAACATCTAGGTCAATGGTCCTCTCAAGCCAGTGGACAGCAGACGGCCCTGGGGGCTTGTGAAAACACATGCTCAGTAGGTCAAAGGCGGCCCTGGGAACTTGCAAAGCAGATGCTGCGGTTCTGGGGATCACACCTTAAGAATCTTCTTGTCTAGGTGCTTATGAAAGTAATAAAGTGGAGGAGAAGCTGTGCAAGTTCAATATTGCCTCCCCTGTGTATGTATTTCTTCCTTAACTGGCATTTGTCCACTCAATTTAGTCGATTCTGTTCATGCACTGGGCTCTATTCACCCCAGATTCCTTAAAAAAAAAAAAAAAAGTTCAATGAAGGGGCAGAGTGAGCAAGCTGCTTGCTCATCCTGATCTCTAAGCTCTGGGGCCAGCAC
The DNA here is from genome assembly GCA_004027875.1 of Aplodontia rufa. NCBI lineage: Eukaryota > Metazoa > Chordata > Mammalia > Rodentia > Aplodontiidae > Aplodontia > Aplodontia rufa. The sequence continues at coordinate 19,841 of PVKS010009870.1, forward strand.
CCAGGTTGAGAAGGGAGCTGGTCACTGCATTTGCTCGACTCCCTAAGTCCCCACATCTGCTCCAGTGCTCAAGGCAACAGCCAGGTCCCTGCTGCTGATTCTGCAGCAGAGGCAGCTGCTCTGTGGTGAGCGAGCCTTATTCACCCTTCCACTCTGGATAGCCAGCGAGTTGCATAGTGCTCACACCCTGACCTTCATTTTCCACACTCCCTCTCTCCCTCCAAGATTTCTTCCTCTTTCAGGGTCAATGACCACCACCCAGCATGACAGGCCCAGGATTTTCCTTGACCTCTAATCTCTCATCTTAACTGCACCCAGCCACTTGGGTGGCTTACCTCCTGAACTCTGCAGTTTGCCCTCAAAACCCGGTTTCCTCTCTGAAATCTCAGTATCAACACTACTGCCCCACCCACCATCCTCATTTTACGTCCTCACTTCCTCCCTGGGGGCTGTGATGGTTGCTATGGTCTCCTTAATTAATTCTGTGGGTTCAAGAAGCACACACACTGAGTTAAAGTAATAGATCAGAATTGCGAACTGATTGTCACTTTTATATCCTGCTGTGAGTGTGTGGGGAACAATGGAAGCCAAAATCTAAGTGTTTCTTGGGTCTCAAATACGTACAAGAAATGCCGCAGAAGAATGCCTGGCCATAGGGGAATCTATAGAGAATAAAGGAACAAACGGTATCTCCACCCCACTCTCTGCCTCCTTCTAACCCAGAGCACAGATTGTTGCAAGCAAGCCCCAAAGTATTAAACAATGGTCTTGCCCTTGACCCCTGTGCTCGGCTCCTGAGTCACCAAAGGACACTGTTGGAACTCAGCTTGAGAATCCAATCGCTCTATTTTCCCAGCTCCCACTCCCTCGCTGATCCCCTCTAAAGCTATGCCAGTCCGGTGGTCCAGTCTAGTTCCGTGACTCCTTTGACCTCTTTTCTTACATTTTCTCTGAGTGCCATTACCTTCCAAAACTTCTGATTCACACATACTATTTTGTTGAGTTACAACTGGCATAAAATAAATGGCACGCTTAAAGTGTGTAATTTGATAAGTTGGACAGAACAACATATCATCACCACAATTAAGATAATGAACTTAGCCATCACTCCCAAAGTTCCCTCCTTTGGCTTTGTAATCCCTCCTCCCATCCCTCCCCTCAATCCCAGGCAACCACTGGTCGACTCCCTGTCGTTGATTAGGTCCCATTTTCTAATGGAATTTTTACCAAGTAGGTATTTTTTTCCCCATTCAACACAACTATTTTGAGATGCAAGGCTACATCTCAAAATAACAGTCACTCCTTGCGTTGCTGAGTAGTCCCACATTGTATGCATGTGCCACAATGTGTCATCCATTCACCTGCTAACAAACATAGGACTATACAGGGTAAAATGGACGTAAATAAATGTGTGCTCAAATCTTTGGACACAAACTCTCACTTCATTAGAGCAAACACTAAAAGGGGAAAGGCTGGGTCATGGGGTAGGTACATATTTAACTTTTTAAGAAACTACTGAACTGTTTTCCAAAGCGATAGAACCTTTCACATCTCCCCCAGTAGTGTAGGAGCGCTGCACTTCCCAACTTCGCCAACGCTTGCGTGTTCAGTCTTCTAAAGTTCATCTAAAGCGCACGGAGAGTGGTAGCTGGTAGCTCTTTGTATTTTAGTTTGCATTTTCCCATTTTCTGATAAAATGTTGAGCATCTCCTCGTATGCTTCTTTGCCATGCCTATGTCTCTTTCTGTTTAAATTCTGTTCAAAACTTTTGCTTAGATTTATGGTTTTTGAGTTCTAAGAATCCTTTATATCGTCTAAAATCCTTTGTTGGATATATGTTTTGCGAATATTTTGCCCCATTGTATGACTTGCCTTTATGTTTAGTAGAAATATATGTTAAGGAGTAAAAGTTTTAATTCTGATGAAGCTTATTGGAGTTTTCTTGTGTTTTATACCTTTGAGTGTACCATTTAAGAGATCTTTGCTAAACTCTGAGATCACCAAGATTTTTTTTCTACATTTTCATCTGGATGTTTAGTAGTTTCTACTCTTACATTTAGACTTGAAATCAATTTTAAATTAATTTTTTGGAATGGTATGAGATAAGGTCAGAGCATATTATTGTCCTCTTTTTTGCGTGGTGAACCATTGTGGCAGCACCGTTGTTGAAGATGCCTCTCACTGAACTGCCTTTGCACCCCCGTCAAAAATCATTTCACCATATACGAAGGGGTTTAGTCTGGACTGTCTTCTGTTCTGCTGATCTATATGTCCATCTTTATATCAATACCACCCTGTCTTGATGATATAATTGATCATAATTATATGCCTTATATTTAGTCTTGAAAAAAGCTATAACTTTAGCTTTTTAAGTTTTAGCCAATCTTTGTTATTTGCAGATTCCGTATCTGTGAATTTGCTACTTGCTAAACTTTGCTTATAATCCCAAATCAGTACTTGCATCATTTTCTTAGCTAACTATGGAGAAGTGCAGGGTGGAAAAAAATTTGAGTGGCCCAACACATCTTTTCCCAACAGAGGTCAAATAAGGCAGTACTCTGACTTCGTGTTTCAGCTTTCACCCTGTAAAAGAGCACCTTTTATATAGTATAGCCAGTGCCACTTTGTTACATTCTTGTGCTATTTGATGGTGACTTTGCTGTTTGAAGTGGCTCCTAAGAGTAGTGGTGCAGTGCTGTCTGTTGTTCCTAAGTGCAAGAAAGGTTGTGACATACGTTTTAGAGAAAATGTGTGTGTGTTAGATAAACTTCATTCAGGCATGAATAATAATGCTGTTGGCTGCAAGTTCAATGCTAATTAATCAACCATATAGACTCAATAAAGTTTGTTTACATGGAAACATGAGCTACTCTTCTGATAGGGGAGTAATAGCCAGAATAATAATACAAAGAACTCAAAAAAATCATCCCCCCAAAATAAACATCAAATAACCAAAGCAATAAATGGGCAAATGAACTAAACGGATGCTTCTAAAAGAAGAAATATGAATGGCCAAAAAATGTTTGACATCTTTAGCAATTAGGGCAATGGAAATTAAAACTACCCTGAGATCTCATCTCATTCCAGTTAGAATTTCAGTCATCAAGAATACAAATTATAATAAATGCTAGAAAGGATCTGGGGGAACACTTTTACACTGTTAGTGGGATTGTGAATTAGTACAACCACTAAGAAAATCAGAATGGAGGTCCTCAAAAAACTAGGAATGGAGCCACCAGCTTTACCACTGCTTGGTATTTATCCTAATGAATTCAAGTCATCATATTACAGTGATATAGGCATACCCATGTTTATAGCAGCGCAATTCACAATAACCAAAGTATGGACACCCTAGGTGTCCATCAATGGATGAATGGATGAATGGATAAAGAAAATGTATTTAGACACAATGGTGTTTTATTTAGACATAAAGAAAAGTGAAATTATGTCATTTGCTTGGTAAGTAGATAGAACTGGAGAGCACCATGCTGAGTAAAATAAGTCAAACTCAGAAAGTTAAGGGTAGAATGTTTTCTTTCCTATGAGGAAGTTAGAGAAGAAAAAGGAAAAAGAAGTGGAAGGATCTCATGAAAATAGAAAGGAGACCAGTGGAGTGGAAGGAGGGTACTGTGGAGAGAGGAGGAGAGGGAGGGAACATACTGATCAAGTAAATAGACCAAATTATGTTATGCATGTACAAAAATGTAACAATGAATCCCACTGTTGTGTATAATTACAATTCACCAATAAGAGGAAAAAAATAAACTGAAACACATAAAACAAGGTTATGTACTAATTGATGAATGTTGTGATTAGAAGCTCATGGGAACCTAACCCTATAGTTTCCCTAGAAATAATGATTCAGTGCCTGCTAATACTCATGAAATAGCATGAGAAATAATGAGAATTGATTGTGTTTTGCTATTCTGGGTTGCTTTTTTTTTTTTGTATTTTCATATATATTTTAGAATCAGTTGCAAATTTCTAAAAACAAAAGTCTGCTAGGATTTTGATGGGGATTGCTTTGAGTCTACAGATCAATTTTGAAATAATTGACATTTTAGCTATATTGTCTTCCAATCTATGATACAGTAAGCTCCTCCATTCATTTAGGTCTTCTTTTACTTATCTCAGAAACCTTTTGAACTTTTTCAGTGTATAGATCATGCATATCCTTAAAATTCATGCTTAATTTATGTATTTTATGCTATTATAAGTGAACTTTAAAATATCAATTTCTTTTGTTGCCAATTGCAGAAATAGAATAAAGCAATTTAGCATATTGACTTTTTATCTTGTAACCTTGATAAACGCATTTATTAGTCTTAGTAGCTTTATTTTGAAGAATTCATTAGCTTTTTTACATAGGCAATCATGTCATCTAATAGACAGCTTTACTATTCCTTTCCAATCTGCATGACTTCTAATTTCTTTTTCTTTCATTGTTATTCCAGTTAGACCCTTCAATACAATGACCATAGAAGTAGTGAGTCTTGGGCTTAGGTTGTAGCTCAGCAGCAGAGCACTTGCCTAGCATGTGTGAGGTGCTGGGTTCTATCCTTAGCACTACACAAAAATAAATAAATAAAATAAAGGTATTCTGTTCATCTACAACTAAAAATCTTTTAAATTAAGAGAAGTAGTGAGTCTTGTTCTTTATATTGTTTTGCTCTTTGTCTTAGGAGAGAATTTAATTTTTCACATTTCCGTGAATGTTACTTGTTGAAGTTTCTCATAGATGCTGTTCATCAAGTTGAAGCATTTCCCTTTTACTCCTTCTTTGCTGAGAGCTTTTATCATGAATAAATACTAGATATTATCCATTATCTTTTCCATATCTTCAGAGATAATTCTTCCCTCATTAAAATCTGTTGCGAGGGTGCTGGAGCTGCGGCTCAGCGGTTACAGCACTTGCCCGCATGTGTGAGTACCCGGGTTCAAGCCCCAGTACCACATACACAATGAAGTTTCTGAGCAACAAACGCCACATAAAAAACTAAATAAAAACTGACTCTCTCTCTCTCTCTCACTATCCCTCTCTATTTAAATGAAAATTAAAAAGTCTGTTGGGGGGCTGGAGTGGTGGCTCAGCAGTTCTGGCACTTGCCCAGCATGCACAAGTATGCAGGTTCAAACCCAGCACCATGTGTACAACAAAATCTTGGAGCAATGAAAGCCACATGAAAAGCTAAATAAAATTGATTCTCTCTCTCACTGTCTCTCTCTGTTAATATGGTGAATTACATTGATTTTAAATTCTAAGCCAACCTTGCATTCATAGGATAAGCTGCATGTGATCTTGGTATATTATTCTTTTTATACACAATATTGTTGGATTCTACTTCCTAAAATTTTGTAAGAACTGTTGCATCTTGGTGCTGGGGTTATAGCTCAGTGGTAGAGTACTTGCCTAGCGTGTGTGAGGCACTGAGTTCAATCCTCAGCACCACATAAAAATAAAGTTTTTGTGTCCATCTACAAATTTAAAAAATTTTTTAAAGAATCATTTCATCTAAATTCATTAAGGATGTTGGTTATAGTTTTCCTTTCTCGCTCTAATAATGTGATTGTATTTCTGGCTCATGCTCCTTGATCAAACTAACATAAAAGCTATTAAATCATTTACATAGCTAGGGAAAAATGAAGTGAGGAACATTTCCAAAGAATAAGAGTAAAATGCATTTGGTATGGTTCTTGAGACAGAAGGAGAGAAAGAGAGAAATCTGTACAAGGAAATTTACATCTTCTGCCAAATGAAATTTTATAAATGCTTCATTTTCACTAGCTTCCAGATAAATTAAATATTCCAGAAGGAAAGGAAAATTCCTTATTTTAAAAAAATATAAAAAAAAACAAACAAGATAAAGTTCTTTCTTATTAGTGGGAAAGGAATTCAAGGGGAGTGGAGTGATAAGGGAAACAGGCATATGGAGAGAGGCCCACTCAGAGGATTTCTTCTCCCCCATTTTTTTTTAAATGGGCAAAGGAAGGACATAATGTCCTAAAGGAAGGACATAAACTTTTGTTGTTCTAGCACTATGCTAATGCTTTTCATATGCAAAATATCTTACATAATGGTATTTGAAAGGCAAAAGAAATCTATAATGTTGACCTTCAATGTGTTCCAAATTGCCCATATGAGCAGATCTTACAAGGTAAGATTCTTTAATGTACTTGATCTCGTCTTTGAATGGAAGGGCACTTTGAAGACAACTGATTTTTCACTCAGAATGGATTATCTGAATAGCAAAGAGACTCAACACTAGATCACCTAATGATAAGTTTATACTATCCCTGAAAAAGAGAAAATTAGTGGGGATGGGTGGAGTGTGTAGAAATAACACTTCAATGATTGAAGAACTTTCTCTCTTTATTTGGGTAAGGAGATAGCTTTCTGGCAGATGGGTTCAGATGGCAGAAATAGGATCAAAGGTGGACATCACAGAGGGCAGGATTTCAGTTCAGTCACTAATCCAAGCTATCTGGATATAGGCTCCTTGTGGCTTGCAACAACCCAGTTCTCAAAAGCCATCACCCTTCTGTGACACTGGGAGGGGACAGTCTTCTAGGGTTAATGGGAGAGGGAGCTAGAAGCCTGAGAACCAGTGTCCACCACCCATTACCACTCGAAGAATCTATGAATCAGCTGTGTCTGCCTCCTTTATCCAACAGGCAAATAAGTGTTAGTGGCATGCACATGCGCTTTTTTTCCCTTATGAAATATTAGAGATGGATGTGCAAATAGAGCATCAAAGAGACTTCCTGCTGTGAATATTCCCAAACCTCAAAGCATACAGGCTGCATCCACAGCAGTCCTGGGGAACCAAGGGGCAGCTCAACACTGTCTGGGCTGAACCATATAGAGAGAGGGTGACCCTCTGCCACAGCTACCTGAAGAGAACTCTCAAGCAACTGTCTGTAACCTTGCCTGGCAAGCCCTCTTGGGCCTCCCAGCAGGGCAGACCCCTCACCAACCATAGCATCAGCATTCTTGATGGCAGGACAGCGAGTCATAAAACCACATCCAGGGCCACTGTGCAGCCAGCTGCCTAAGGGGCCCTCCCATGATCATTTTGTGCAATGACAGCATCACAGTAGTCAGCACTGGGGACTATCAGTTGAATGTTACTCCTGGTGAATTAGTTCTGAGTCCATCTATGCAACCTGTCTGTCCTTGACTTGGAGAAGGTTCTCTGAGTTGTGGGGTTGCCCTGTTGCCATCTGGGGGCCCTCAAGTATCATAGAAGAGTACCAAACAGGGGCTCAGAGCTAGGACATAGCAGGATTTGGATTCTGGTTTGGTCACATTGCTAGCAATGTGATCTTGAGTTAACTGTCTAACATTATTGTTCCTTATTTTTCTTATCTGTAAAATGAGAATGAAAAAAATTTATGTTAAGAGAACATATGCAGGAGCTGGAGCTGTAGTTCAGTGGTTACAGAGCTTGCCTGGCATGTGCAAGTACGCAAGTTCAAACTCCAGCACCACGTACACAACGAAGTCTCTGAGCAACGAAGGCCACATGAAAAACTGAATAAAATTGATTCTCCCTTTCTCTCTCTCTCTCTCTCTCTCACTGTCCCTCTCTCTTCAAAAAAAAAAAAAAAAAAACAAAAAAAGAGAACATATACAACGAAGTGGAGAAAAAGCAAAACCAAAATGAAAAAATTAATTGACTCTCTAACTTAAAATAAAAAGAGCACATAGTGAGAATTAAAGAGAAGATGGAGGTAAAGCACTCAGGGGAGCTGCTGGAACATGGCTAGTACTGACCTCATGTCCTACGCACTGAACTGAGTATGGGCTGCCGTCTCTGGTGGTCACAAGTAGCTTGGTTGTTTATTTGATTCACCCATGTAAGAATGCTAGCTCTAAAATAGAAGCAGTGTTGCTGTTTCATTTCCACCACTTCACATGCTGCCCGGTGTGTCCTCTACGCTCAAACGCATGTCATAAAGGAAAAAATAAATGAACCAATCAATGAGGGTATGAAAGAAAGAGTGGCAAGAGCTTCTTAGGGCACAACAGAAGCTTTGGATGCAGAGGTCTAACCCATATTCCTTCTCATCTGGGAGATTATCCTGCCTACTTCCAGGACTGAAAAGAAAAATGGAAATAGCAGTGTCTCTTTCCTCCCCAGGCCCATGTGAGCTTTGCAGGGATAGGTTCCTGAGAGCAGTTTGAGAACAGAGATTATGGGTGGCCCAGATTTAACTGGCCTCCCTGCTACCCCACCTCGTTGTCTGTCCAAAACCCAGGCAGCAGTCCCAGTTGTGGAGTAGTTCAGGTGTTAGGTAGGAGCTAGCAATGAGCGGTGAAATTCAGGGCAATGTCACAAGTTTACTTTAAGTTACTCTTAAATTTTCTTTAAGTTACTGGCAAGGCAGATGAGTAAATAATTTGTAAAAGATAAGCTGTAGAAAGACATTAATACACAAAACTTGAGAATAGACAAAAGTAAAAGAGATACTGTGAGCAGGGGGGCGGGAGGATGCCTCAAGAAAATAGGATTTATGGGACTAACTCTTGATGGGACCTAAAAAGGTCAAGATAAAACTATAAGTTATGGTGCCAGGTGTCTCCTATTGGTTCAGAAGTGGGTATTCTTTAGTGGGCACAAACATAGTAAGGTAACTTCTGACCAGCTACTGACCCCAATACCCACATTAGCATGGGATTGACTTGCAGATGAAGCCATACGACGATCACGTGACAGTTTCCAAAAGGACCAACTAAGGTCAAAAACTCCACCACCCAACGTGAAAGTGGAGCTGAACACCTGATTGGCGAAGGCTGCTGAGGGAGGACCCCAGCTCTCCTGGTAAACATCAAACAATAATAATTTTGGAGACAGCATTGTCTCCTTTATCTTTCTCTGCTCGGAGAAGGCCCACTCTCTCTTCAGAGTGCTCTCTGCTTGAGCCCAACTTTTACTTTGCTTTCACTTATAATAAAGTGAGAGCACTTCTCTTGCATGACTTTTGGTTTCCGACTTTAAATTTTCTTTTGTCAGAATGTAAGAACTGAGGTTTGGAGTTTCAGCTCCCCACTTTCCTGTGGCACAGGGACATCAGCGTGGACCCAGGAGGGGCTGGAAACCTTGCTCATGAAATCAGAGGGAGGATCTTTCCGTTATTTTATTAACTGGTGTCAGAAATCCTCTGGCTTGGCTAAGCCAGCCCATGGAAAAGGACACTGGCAGCTTCCCAGATCCCCAGTGAGCACTCGGACATCAGACAAGGAAGAGGAATCCCCATGGCCCTAAGAAGGGCAAAGAAAGGAGAAGGCAAGATGAGGAGGCCAAGCTCACCTGAAGAGAGCAGCGGGGGTGACGAAGAGACGCTTAGGCTGCTTGCTGAGCAGTGTGAGATGATGTAAAATGACCTTTCCCAGGCTCCCCAGTTCTTCAGAAAATTCTATTAAGCCCCATGAGCGTTAGCTGTGAGTGATTTGTGTTGTAGATCCTGAAGAAGCACCAGATCTTGGAGCGGAAGATGAGGATGCTTCCAGCAACACTTAATAACTGGGAACCTGAGGGCTGAGAGGAGCCTAAGAGCAGAGCTCCCTGCCCTCAGAGTCAGAAACTAGAGGGACTCAAGCAGATGTTACTTAATCTTGGGGCGCCTCCAGCCATGCACTCAACCCTTAACTGAAAAGTGAAAAGAAAAATGGAAAATGTGGTTTGGCTCTATAAATGTGATAGTAATTACAGCCATTTGTGCAAACTGCTTTCCATTAATGCTTAATTGCCTCCCATGTGGTATAGGAACAATCATGCATTGCAAGAAGTAGAAGTCAGCTCGGCTAAGTTCTGTTTGCCTCCCTGTGCGCTGGTCTTCCTCAGGCTTTGCTTTGGTGGCCTGGTTGTCTGTGGGTTAGGACAGCGGCTACACTCACAACTTAAGTGGGGGCAAAAGTAAGAGCACATATGTATGGGTAATTCTGTCCTTTAAGGAGTGGTTATCTGGAGCTGGCTCAAAAATCAGTATATTGTCTAGCCTTTGGGTCTTGGCCTTTGGTCTTGGTCTTTATGTCTGTTTGTCTTTTTTTTTTAATTTAGGAGACCAATAAAGCATCCCTTACCAAATCAACCAGATCTCTGCATACTCTAAAACAGAACTAAAGTAATCATTCCCAGCTGAGGTTAGTAACTCATCTTAAGTCCATGCTTTCAAAAACAGAATGAAATATGGAAACAATAAAGACTGCAGATAAAAAGTTCTTCAGTAGCTGCCCCTAAAGAAGCAGCTTAGAGGTGAAGGGACCAGCTCACACATGCAAGAAGGCTTGTCTGAGATGGTGCCTCCACTCATCTTTCACATTCAGCCTGATGGCCTACTATGTGCCAGGGTCTGGCCTAAGCACTGTGATGGGCAGAGTGGGAGCAGCAACAACACAAAATACGAAACCTTATTTCTGTCCTCAGGGAGATGGTAAGTGGGTTGGGAGAGGAACTCCAGATGAATAAAATAAAACAAATAAGCCTACATGAAGGAAGAGAGCAATGTAGATACATCAGCAAAGCAATCTTACTTCTGCAAGTCTTCTGATCCGAGTTGAGAATGTACCCTTGTTTGCACCTGCAGATGTATGAGCCAGGGGTGTTGATGCAGAAGTGGGCACAGTTGTGCTCCAGGATGCTGCACATGTGGACCACTGCAAGGCAAGACACAGGCAGTTAAGGGGACAGCGACACCTTCCGTAACTTCATCCTGTCCCCCAACAGCTATTCTGAGCCTACTCTGTAAAGGAGAGAACAGGACCAAAGAGAAGCAAGCCGCAGTCCCTAGCCTCAAGCGGCGTTGCGGTCTAAGGTTCACCATACAGGTGCAGATAGGAGGCATAGCAACGTATAGATAAAGGACTATGTAGGGTCATTGGGAAATGGTATTGGGCTGAACCACAGGAAATTGCTGATACCCAATTGTTTTTGACCTTCAAAAACAGAAATTTCCAGTTCAACTTAGCAATACCATTCAGCAAGCAGAGAGACCAGAAAGTTTACTATCAGAAGGGGCCTTAGCAAACATGAATTTTCCATAGGTTGTTGGGTCTGCCCTTCACTCCGTTTCAACAGCTGCCCTAGAGCGATCTTGTTACTATTTCCACAAGTTCCTTCAGGAAGGGCTGCTAGGTTGTGCTTTGCTAGGCTTCCTAATTCTTATGCAAAGAGTTAGAGTGGGTTGGAAAGTGCTGTTACCTAGTTGTTTGTCTGTACGCAAATCAACATAACCACTGGCAACTCCCTTAGAAGGATTATTGATTCCTTGGCTGTCTCCCCTTCTCCCTATATAAAAACCTGTGTGCCTTAATAATAAAGGGGATTCTGGGCTGCCATCAGCTGCGTGTGGTTGACTTGTTTCCCCGGCTGGGAGGGAAGGGGTCCAAGGACAAGGAGGGGCCCAGTTTCCAGCCGTGGGCACTCATCCTCCTCCTGATTGGCTCCCCGGGGGACAGTCTAGCCCCCCACAATAGGTAGAAACAGAGATAGAGGAAAAACTATTAGTTAAATGAGAATGTGTTAAAGAGAAAAAAGTTTCCCAGGATCATAGTTCTAAAAATAATGCAAGTTTTTAAATGTGCAAAAGTATGCCAAAAATTGGAATTGTAAGGCGTTCATGTTTCATGTTGTCATAATTGTTATATCTCAATTTAAAATATTTCTGCATTTAGTTTCCAAAGTACCTCAGCTCTTAGATACAAGATTCTTGCATAAGCTTATCTGGAGTTCATAAGATTCTCATTGTTTTTTACAACTTAATTTATGACTTTACTCATTATAATGCAACTTGAGCATCTTTGAAATTAACAAGCGTCAATGTAAACAGAACAAGTTATGCAAGCATTCTCATAAACACAAAGATGTCTATGTGTAGAGAATTCTATGAAGCTAAAATCAAAGGGGCACTCAAAAGCTAAGAACAATACCGTTCTTCTAGCACTTAGAAGAACTCAGCTACTGATGAAATCCATCTTAAGTATGTCTCCTTATGTCTAAGTAAGAAACACGGTGGGAAATAAACGAAGTGGAAGAGTAAAAGTGTTTTATTTCATGACAGCACAACTTAGAATGTATTGTTCTTAGTTTATGCTTTCGTCTTAGCTCCTGTTAGGATACAAATAACATTAGGAAAGTTCATAAATTAAACCCAATCAGTCACATATAGTGAAATAATCATCTTTTTTGTGACCTCTAGCAATTTCTCAACTTCTTTATATAAAATAGGAATACAAATAGCAATAACTTCATACAGGCTTTGTGAGAGTTCAGTTATCCAAGACGATAAAGTAGTTAGAACCATGCCCAATATCAAGGGAATGTGTGATGACATTTTATAAATGCAAAAGAAAAATGTCATGGTATTTGAATTGATGTTTAGGTTCATCCTATGTGTACCAATCTTTCACCTGAATTTTCACTCCACATTAATCACAGGTTCTATTTATATTTCATGGAATCTAAACTGTACCCAATTTGAGAGATGTTCAAATGTGAGGACTTGTAGAGTTGATCCTCACTATTCATAGATTCCATGTTTGCAAATTTGCCTGCTTACTAGAATTTATTTGTGACTCCAAATCAATATTCACAGCACTTTCACAGTCATTTGTGGACATGCTCAAAGAGGTGAAAATTTTGTCATCTGACACAGATGTTCCCAGCTGAGGTCGAACAAGGCAACACTCTGTTTTCTTGTTTAACCTGTCATATTTCATACTGCAAACAAATATTTTTCACAGTCTACTTAGTGCCATGTTTCTGGAATTTTTGAGCTTTTCATAGGTGATTTTGCTGTTTGAAAGGGCGAAAAGCTGTCTAGTTTTCCTAAGTGCAAAAAGGAGGTGATGTGCCTTTGGGGAAGATATGTGTGTTAAAATAAATTTCATTCTGGCACAAATTTTTGGTATCAGGGATTGAACCCAGGGTGCTTAACCACTGAGAAACATCTCCCAGCCCTTTTTATTTTTTTTTTTTATTTTGAAACAGGATCTTGTAAAGTTGCTCAGATCCTCACTAAATTGCTTAGGCTGGCTTTGAACTTGCAATCCTGCTGTATCAGCCTCCCAAATCACTGGGATTACAGACATGTGCCACGGTGCCCAGCAGGTTATATTTATTTGTAAAGAGTTCAATGTTAAAGAATCAAGTTGTGTGTGTGTGTGTGTGTGCGTGCGCGCACACGCGCACATGTGTGGGGTAAATAAGCTGTGTTTGATCAGAAACACAGAATGAGGTTATTTATTGGTCAGTCAACAAGCGTCAGCTGACTAGAGGTGCACAGGAACTATATATTTACCTGGGATACTGTGCATCCTGCAAGGCTCTCCTCTTTCCCTGGACTGCTGGCATCAAGTCACCCCTGGACATAGGGACCCTCCTGAGGAAGGCATAGCATGCCATTGTTCCTTCATAATAAAGAAAGTCTAGAGTTTAGGCAGCTGACTACAGGCAGTCACCCCCTGATGGAGCCCTCAGCAAGGGACCTGGTGAACCCTGACAGACAAAATAAAGCAGAAGGTCTGAGGCAGGGAAAATACTAGGTGGGCACCAGGCAGCACTGTGGAGAAGAGGATGGCTTCTGGAAACAGACTGCCCAAAAGCTCAGATTTGCCACCTTCTATGACCTGTATGAATTATTTAATTTCTTTAAACTCTACTTTAACTCTCTGTCAAGCAAGGGTGTTTGAAGAACTATCATATAGGGCTTTGGAGTGGCAGCTTATAACTAAGGCTCATCTTGGTCATGTACCATAAAAGAAATTGGAAGCAGGAGGCTTTAACTGGGTACAATGGGAGAGCACTGGATTAGGGGAAGACCTGCGTTCTAGTCCCCTCTACCTTGCTGAGTGGAGGGAGTAAAGGTGTGTAGCAAAGCTCTTTGAGGCCTGTTTCCTTAACTGTAGAATAAAGGCATGGGTGGTCTCTAGGGCCTCTGGGTACAGACCCCTATTATTTAGTATGTGTAGCACTGCCCTTTCTAGAAACTACCCTTCCTTCTGGTTCCAACTGCCTGGTGATTGCGGGAGCTGCTATGTGGTCTGAAGCAGCTCCACTCCTGGCTGCTACTGGCTGGTACAGTGTTTGACAATCAGAGTCCTTAATCAGCATTTAGAAACTGGAACTTAGTAAAGGGCAGGTAAACTAGAACTCAAGCTTAGGGCAGGTAAACGTGGGGGTCACAGGGCTATGCTTCCTCCACCAAGGACCAGAGAAGAAGAGGAGCAGATAAAAGCAGGTTACTCACTACTCTTGTCCTAATTTCCACGGATAACATGGATGATAGGATACAATGCCCTCCTTTTCAAAGCTAGTTCAAGTTGAGTTTCTGATACTTTCAACCAAAAAAAAAAATCCCAACTTATGAATGGATCCAAAAACTGTGGAATACATATATACACAATGGCGTTCTACCCAGCTATTAGAAAAAATGATATTGTGGCTTTTGAAGGTAAATGGATGGCAATGGAAGAAATCATGCTGAATGAAGTTAATCAAACACAGAGACTCAAGGGTCAAATGTTTTCCCTCATTTGTGGAGGCTGGAGCAAAATCCAGGCCTGGGTGAAAGGTTTTCAAACTCATGTATTAGACACAGTCAAAGCATAGCAACATCTAATCTAGGGCAGCCATAGATATGGGGTGGGGTGGGAGGAGGAGATAGGTGGCAGGAAGGGGCGAGATCTAGGGAGACAATCAACAATGTAGCAGATTCTTTGCCCCCCTGAGAATCCAAATAATACTTATGTAATCATTTAATTCTGAAAAATTCATAATCTAAGCATTTTTATTGCTTATAGGGGCAAAATATAGAACAATCAAGAGACTGGGTGTGAGCTATCTGTGGGTAATTCTGGTTTAAGAACAAATGCATATCATAGTTACTTTATATGCATTTATGATTGTACAATAACTCAACTCCTTAATAAATAAATTCCCAGCTTTACTAGACAGAATAAAGTTTTTCCATCTCTGGAGTGCTATGGATGAAGACTGAGTGACCTGAGGAACATCTGGGCCTTGTTCCTTGCTGTGAGATAGGACTGCAGGATGACTGAAGGGGAGAAGCTATCCTGGCTCCTGGCCTGCTAGACATGGCCCCATATGTCCCTTTTCTTGGAAGGTCTTCTGGGTTTAGATTTGGTCAAGGCTTTACATCCAGAGGGAATCAGCCATCTGAGTCATTGGTAGGATTGGATTTTTTGATTAGGAAATATGATGAGCTGGAGCAGTATCTTAGTGGTTACAGCGCTTGCCTGGCATGTGTGAGGACCTGAGTTTGAATCCTACCCAGCACCACATACACAACAAAGTGTTGGAGCAATGAAAGCCACATGAAAAACTAAATAAAATTAATTCTCTTTCTCACTATCCTTCTCTCTTTAAAAAAAACAATGAAATATGAAATGTTTTTTTAACAATTGTTAATAACCAAAAGAGTGTTCATGGTGGGGTCAATTTGGGGTCTTGAAAGGAACAACTACTGGGGACAGAGTCAATGTCCATGCAGTCAGTCTGACCTCCCCACTTCACAAAGGGGTACAGTAAGCATAGACTTTGCCCTGGGTGTGTTTTCAGAATGCTATTATGACTTTAAATTATGCCTGCTCTGGCTGCGACAGGGCTATTAGGGTAGGAGTGGCCTTGCTCCAGTTCCACATGAATAATGCAGGCATTGAGAGGTTAGTTAAAAGCAGCCCTACCCAGGTTACAATGTACCAAAAGGACAGATATGCATTTTTTTCAGCCCTGTAATTCAGTGTTCCCTCTCACCACACAACAAAAATGGTGGCTTCCAGAATGTGTGGGTTTTGTTGATAGGACCTCAATTCACAGGACAGTTGGCCTCCAAGCCCATCTGGCGGTCTTGGGCATTGCCTGAGAATGGGACCTCAGGATTCTCCCTTGCTGTGGCTAGTGTGGGATGTCACTGCCCCACCAGTACAAAGCTGCGTCTATATCCAGGTTCATGGCCATACAGGCTGCAGGAGCTGAAACCATGGCTCTGACCCAAGGGAGTTGGCTGTAGAGCCTAACCAATTCCCAGCTGCAGGATAAAGGCTCCTGCCCTTATCACATCTGGACACTGCCTGTCTCCTGCAGTCTGCAGATCCAGCACCACTTTCTGCTCTGTCTGCAGTGCGGGTGCATTAGCCTTCCCCCACTAAAACCTGTCCTTCCTAGGTGCACAATGGCCTTCACTCCCCTGCCTGGCCCTCCCTCAGCACTTTTCAAACTGTGAGTCATGACTCCTTATTGGGTAGTAAAATCTGAGAGAACTGGGACTAACATTTACATTTCTTTCTTTTTTTAAGAGAGAGGAAGGGAAAGATCAAAACAATTTTATGTATTTTTTCTCATCTGGCCTTTGTTTCTCCAACACTTATCTGTGTAGATGGTGCTGGTGTTTGAACCAAGGTCATCGTACAAGCCAGGCAAGCGCCCCAACCACTGAGTCAGCACTCCAGCCCCTACATTTTTTTCTTTTCTTTTTTTTAAAGAGAGAAGGTCAGTGAGAGAAGGAGAAAAAGAGATAGAGAGAATCAATTTTTATTTAGTTTTTCACATGGCTTTTGTTGCTCTGACACTTAGCTGTGTACATGGGTGCTGGGGTTTGAACCTGTGTACTCGCACATGCCGGGCAAGTGCCATTACTGCCGAGCCCGCTCCAGTCCCCTACATTTGTTTTTAAAATAAAATAGAAATGAGGGGCAGGAGCGGTGGCTCAGCTCTTGACTGGCATGTGCAAGGACGTGGGTTCTAACCTCAGCACCACATACACAACTAGGTGTCAGAGCAACGAAAGCCACATGAAAAACTAAATAAAATTGATTCTCTCTTTCTCTCTCTCTCACTGTCCCTATATCTTTAAAAAATAAAATAAAATAGAAATGAAATTGAAAACATCATTCATGTTTGAATTACTGCATTCACCCTCCCCATGCAACTCTGGGCAGCCAGCTTCTACTCCTGTTTCAAGTCTGTGTAGCACACAGTGGTTAGGCTATGGCTCCTGACTCCCATTTCAACGCTTCCCCTAAAAACCGTGTGACCCTGGGAAAGTTATTTAACCTCTCTGGGTCTCAATTCCCTTTTCTGAAAAATGGAAATCTTAAAAGCACCTATTTCATAGGTTAATTGTATGAAAAAAGCAACTAATAAAATGCTAATAGTTCAAAAAAGCACATAAACTTGTTAGTAGCAATAAATGTTAGTGGTTAATATTATTACTTCCTATTGAAGACTCTCCTTGAACTCCTAGGCAGATCCAAGCATTCTTTGGGCCAAGTTTCCCAGTCCTGGGTGACTCCCTGAGACCTCCAAAGTAGACACCTTGGGTATCAAACATTTCATTGTTCTGGAATGAAAGCATCTTCCCCCTAGCCTGGAACCCTCAGATGTGGTGCACAGAGGTTAGATCTTAGGCTCTGAATCTTCAACTCTATTGTTTGAAGTTGGTTATCCTTTCTAAGCCTCAGGTTCCATGTCTGAAAAATGGGGTAATAATAGCACTTGCCTCATGGGCCTGTTTTTAATATTAAATGGACTCATGTATGGAAAGTGCCTGGCATAAGACATGATTAGCTATTATCCTCAGGGTGTAGCTCTATCAATATTCCAAGACAAATGAGACTTCCAAAACCTCCGAGATGGCATCTTAGTTGGAAGATGCTCTTCGCTGTTGTCTGATCCCTGGGGTGCAGACTAGCTGCGCAGACTGCAGATGCTCAGTGTGTTGGACTGTAGTAATACACAACCCATGCGTGAGCAAGCGTCTGGTCACACATGTACCGTGCATGTAATATCCTCATTCTAAAGATGAGGCAATGGGGGCTTGGGGAGCACAAAGGATCTGCTCAGCTTCCTATGGCTGGAGTCTCCTCCTTACCCTGCAGCATTTCTGCCTATCTGTGAATGCCAATCACATAGCAGGTTTGCCCAGGAAGGTAGGGTTGTGGGGGCTGCTGTCAGAAAATAGTCCCAACAAGTAAAGGAGCGAAATGAGCAAGAGGTTTGGAATCAGAGCCTTACTACCATCTCCTGGCTGTTTGCTCTTAGCTGGTTTACTTGACAAGCTTGCTAATCTATAAGAAGATGGTGAGGGCACTGAGCCACCTGCCCCCAGATTTTCTTTCTTTTTTTTTTTTTTTAAAGAGAGAGGGACAGTGAGAGAGACAGAGAAAGAGAGAAACAACTTTATTAAGTTTTTCACATGGCCTTAGTTGCTCCAACACTCAGTTGTGTACGTGGTGCTGGGGTTTGAACCCGGGTCCTCTTGCTTGCCAGGCAAGCGCCGAAACCATTGAGCCACTGCTCCAGCCCCGTGCCCCCAGATTTTCATGAGGCTCAAAAGCAAAAACCTAAGGGCAAGTGCTTAATACATGCTTGGTACCACAACCTTGATAAAGAGGCTCCGGGTCTCTTCAACCCTTCAAGATAGAAGAGCCTGGTGGGTCCTGAAGAGAAAAGAAGACAGAGGAGGGAGATCCAAACTGCCTTTTAACTTTGACCTACCATGGACAAGTCCAAATTCAACAGCACAGGGGTCAGTTGCCTTATCAGATTATCTTTCCATTTTTTGATTAATCCAGACTGCTTACAAAAGAAGCCATCCATTAAAGCTCTCCAACACACACGAATAAACTGTCACAAGTGTTACAGACCCAATTCCTTAAAAAAAAAAATATTTCCTGGAAAGGGGGAACATAAATTCTGCAGAAGTCATTTAAAGTCATAAACATTAAAAATGTCTGCAGTGTGTTCTCCTGATTGAAGTTTTCCAGTTGACTTAGGCCACAACACTCCACAATAACACGGCCTCTCCGTGGCGCCAGGGAAATGGCACTTCTGAACACTTTCCAAGTGACGTTGCAAAGAAAAGGGTTATTTTGCCTTTGTGTCACTGATTTTTTTAAGTAAATCTTTTAATTCTGGGGTCAAGAAAAAATGGGGTCTCTGCTTTGATGTTTATTCTTGGCAAGGGGATTTTTTTAAAAAGACACATCAAATGTGCATCCTTTTCTTTCTCCCTGAGGCCTATATTGTGGGAGTCTAGGGTTTGTCACATTCTGAGAATTGGTCCACAGCGCCCTCATAGGGCCAGGGCCCCCTCAAAGGGAACTGGTTGAGGGGTTTGATGCTTAAACTCATTCTCCACTCATACTTCAGGGGAAGACTAGTTCATTTAAAATAAATATTTCCTTTTGTTTCCCCATAAAAGAAGCATGGTGGGGGCTGGGGCAGTAGCTCAGCAGTTATGGTGCTTGCCTGGCATGCGGAGTTCAAACCCCAGCACCATGTACACAACGAAGTGTCCGAAGAACAAAAGCCACATGAAAAACTAAATCAAATCAATTCTATCACTGTACCTCTCTCTCTTTCTCTCTCTCTCTCTCTCTCGAAGAAGAAGAAGAAGAAGAAGAAGAAGAGGAGGAGGAGGAGGAGGAGGAGGATGGTTGGGAGTAGGAGGATCGTGGTTGGAAGGGACAGGGGCCCCATCAAATGGGTGTTTCCAGTTGTCAAGGATGAGAGAGGGGGCTGGATGACAAAGGGATCTTGGCCTCCTGCCCTCCGGGAAGAGGAGGGATGAGAAGGCAACCGTACAGGCAGGAAGCTGGGAAGAGAGTAAGCTGACCTGCTGAGGAAAGTGGAAGCAGAGCTGGGGTTGGAGGTCACTGGGAGGAATGTGGGAAGGAGGGGAGAGAGCAGCCAAGTGGAGAAGAGGAGTAGAAAAATGGGGAGGCGGACACTCTTAACACAGAAGATGCAGCTCAAGGACTGAGGGAGGTATCTCCATGCAGAAGGCGAGGCACCTGCCATCCTAATGGTGGGAAGGTGTCAGGACCACATTTTGCCTGTACCCCCAGGCAAGGAGTCTTTTTGTCAACTGAGAAAACATCCAGTGCCAGCACTATCATGGGGCAAAAATACCTTCATACTCCACACCATCCAAAGGAAATTCACATTATGATTTCTGCTTTACATTCCCATCACTGCTCCAACGCACAAATTCCAGTTCAGGGAATGCCAGGACAGCCCAATGTGCTGAAGAAAAACTTTGTTTCAACCCCTGACCTAGATTAGGCCCTGGGGTTATATACTCCATCATCCCTGAATTATTCCTCCATTACACTGCTACAACTGCACTTCTTTATTTATTTGTGTAATTATATGCTTCACATCTATTTCCCTTAGTCAAAGTGTAAGCCCCCAAAGGACACTGTGTCTCTCTTGGCCTTTGCTGAACACTCATTACCTGCACAGCCCCTGGGACCTGGTAGCACAGGATGAACACTTGAAGATGACTCCTAACACTTGCCCTAAAAGAGCCACAGAAGAGAACTTACTGCACAACTTGTTCTGGAACACTGAGGTCAGCGACTCGATCTGGCTGAAGTTGGCCACCAGGAAGACATGATCCTCATGGGGTTCACTCCCAATGGCCTTCAGTGTGTTGAGATCCACTTGACCCACACCAATGGCAAATATCAAGATGCCTGTGTCCCGTGCCTTTGCAGCCACCTCGGCCACTGAGTCCTGTGGCCTCCCATCTGTCACAATCATTATGACTCGAGGCACATTCTCCCTCAGGGGCCGGGCCCCCTCTGCTTCTGAGAATGCAATATTCAGGGCATACTGGATGGCCAGCCCTGTCATGGTGCCTGTGGACAGGTGCCTCATCCTCTTGACAGCTCGCTCCACCTCAGACTTCCTCTTGAAGGTCTTGAGGGAGAACTCGTTCTTGACCGTGCTGCCATATTGGAGCAGACCCACCCGGGTGACGTCTGGACCAATGTCCAAGAACTGCAAGATGTCCACGATGAACTCCTTGACCTTCGCATAGTCGTGGGTGTTGACGCTGCGGGAGCTGTCAATGATGAAGACCAGGTCTGCCCGCTTATTGTCACAGGAGCTCTCTGGGGAAAGAGGAGAGGTAGGACACATTAGAAGGGAGTTAAGGCTGCAGTGCAGACTGGCTATTGTTGGAAATCCTGGAACTGATGATCAACTTTCAAACCTCCAGAGTTCATCTGAGTTTCCCGACTTGGGAAAGCCATCAGGGTCTTTATGTGCATGAATGCATGATGGTGACCCTTGGGTACAAACAAATAGGATTTCTTTTGGCAAGATAAATAAACATGTTAGTTTCTAGAAAGTTGCTAATGTCATTTTTAGGTGGAAAAACATGGGTCAAATTTATTTTTTTATTTTCTGCATGGCACATAAAGTTGGCAGGGCACTTTAGAGAATAAAAAAGAAACTTGATAGGGTAAAATGTTAAAGAGCTTTCAGTATATCTGGGAGGACTTAACTAGTGGAACAATGAAAGAGTAATTAGTATGAAACAATGGTCCTAACAAAAGATGTGAAGAGAACAGGAACCTCAGTGGACTAGGGTCAAGGAGATGAGACATGAGCGGTCTTGTGGGTGCACAGTGTTTGGACTGGACAGAAGGAACATACGTAAAGGGTGGCATGAACAGAAGCCCACGATGGAATCAGTGTGGTGCTTAACAGAGTAAGCAATGAGACTTGGTAGTGGAGGGAACAGTAGGAGTTGCAGGCAAGAACTAGCTGGAGGAGCAGATTGAATCCAGTTATAGAAACCTTTAAATTCAGAAGTCTGTGGGTGATGCCATCTTAGCATCGTACACGTAACCTGTGTCTCCTATAGGGAAACTGCATGATGAAAGCCAATTGAGTCAGGGGCTAGGGATGGAGCTCAGTGGTAGAGCCTGTGCCTACCAAGTGTGAAGCCCTGGGTTGGATCCTCAGCACCAAACAGACACTCACTCCGGTCTGGCAGTGGCTCGTAAAGTGAAGGAGCCACACTATTGTCATACTATTCTGATAGAGGAACTCAGACCTCAATCTGGGAGGCAGTAGTAGAAACAGAAAAGAAGGGACCTAATCAAGAAACATTTCAAAAAGAGCACAGTTAAGCCGGGCACAGTGGTGCACACCTATAATCCCAGCGACCCAGGAGGCTAAGGCAGGAGGAGTGCAAGTACAAAGCCTCAGCAACTTAGCGAGGCTAAGTTTTTATTTTATAAAAAATAAAAAAGGAATGGGAATTTGTCTCAGTGGTTAAGTGAATAACTTAATAAATAACAAATTAAAAAAAATTTTTTTTAAAAAGTACAGTTAAATTGGAAAGAGGCAGGGCTAGAGTGGTGACTCAGCAGTTGCAGCACTTACCTAGCATTCACAAGGATCCAGGTTCGAACCCCAGCACCATATACACAACTAAGTGTCAGAGAAACAAAAACCAGATGAAAAAATAAATGAAATTGATTCTCTTTCAATCTCTCTCTCTCTTTCTCTTTCTTTAAAAAAAAATTAAAAATAAAAAAATAAATTGGAAAGAGGAAAATGCTAAGTTTCTCCCCTGACACCATGTCCACCATTCTATGCCTTGAGCAAATTTCCACATTTCTGGGACAAGGATGACATTGGATAGGACAAGGCCTCCTGCCTGATCGGATGGAGTTGGGCATTCCTGTGGGATTTCTCAGATGGCATGAGCTGCGGCTCACTATGATCTGGATGTGGTTCGAGTGTCTCCACCAAAGGTTTCTACGTTGAAGTTTAATCTCCACTGTGAGGTATTAGAATTAGATGAAGTCCTCAGGGGGAAGTCCTAAGGACTGAATCCTGGTGGCTTGATAAGAAGAGGGAGAGAGGCCAGAAGAGACACATCCACACGCATGCTCCCCCGCTTCTTGTACGTGATGCCCTGCACCGCTGCTAGCGACTCTGCCAGCAAGAAGGCCATAATTAGGGGCTGGAGCAGTGGCTCAGTGGTATCACATTTGCCTGGCATGCACAAGGACCCAGGTTCAAACCCTAGCACCACATAGACAAGTAAGTGTCAGAGCAACGAAAAATCAGATAAAAAAATAAATGAAGTTGATTCTCTCTCTCTCTTTTAAGAAACAGGGGACAGTGAGAGAAAGAGAAGCAATTTTTATTTAGTTTTTCATGTAACTTTGATTCCTCGAACACTCTGCTGTGTATGTGGTGCTAGGGTTTAAACTCTTCTACTCGCATTTACCAGGCAAGCGCTGTAACCACTGAGCCACCACTCCAGGGCCCCCTCTCTCTCTTAAAAAAAAAAGAGAAGGTCATTACTAGATGCAGCCCCTCAACCTTGGTGCAGTCAAAATATACCTACTCCCTTTATAAAACCCCCTTTCTGAAGCTACTCAGTCACAGGCGTTTTCTTATACTAACAAAATAGAGTAATACTGTCTTCACCTGGACTAGTCCTTGCCCCCGCTTTCTCCATCCCCTCCCCAGACTTTGCAGCTAAATCAGGGTTTGAAAGGGATTGGAAAAAGGGATCCCAAATGCTTGCCCTAAATCCCAATCACCACAGCTGCAAGAAACAGAGAGAAAGCCAAAAATGAAGCAGTGAAGCCAGTCATAAAAATGAGAGTGGGAAAGGACCATGAGGTCATCCCTTCCAAGCCAGCTTGCCAGGCTGTGATTCGTCCCTAAG
Source organism: Aplodontia rufa (assembly GCA_004027875.1). Taxonomy (NCBI): domain Eukaryota; kingdom Metazoa; phylum Chordata; class Mammalia; order Rodentia; family Aplodontiidae; genus Aplodontia; species Aplodontia rufa. Next base: position 43,343 of record PVKS010009870.1, read on the forward strand.
TGCTGGCACACACACCTCGTCACAACCTCACAATTCCAACCGCTTTAGAAGAAGAGGTGCCCCCAAACACCAGTAGCCTGGCAGGAAACCTACCTCTGCCACGTCCACATATCACGCTGGGGGCGGGGGGATCTAAGATGAGTTTTGCAAAACAGAGGCTCCTTGCCTTTGAGGATCCAGAAATAAAATCAATATAAAACCTGACATTTGTAGGATGTTTTAACATTTTTTTCCAGAGCACTTACAGTCACAATGGCCTCATTTCATTTTAGGACAAACTATCAAGAAAAGAGCTGGTACTATCATATCCATCAGATAAATGAAAAAACGAAGGCCCTGAGAGTTTGAACGTCTTTCACACATCAGGAAAAGAAAATATATAAGGAAATGACATTAAAAATCACCTCATGGGCCTGGAGCTGTGGCTCAATGGTTATGGCGCTTCCCCAGCAGTACACGGGTTCAAACCCCAGCACCCACGTATACAACTAAGTGTCACAGCAACAAAAGTCACATGAAATACTCAATAACAATTGATTCTCCCTCCCTCTCTCTCTCTCTCTCTTGTCCTTCTCTTTTTAAAACAAACAAAAAACAAAAAAACACCTCATAGGGGAGTTGTAAGAATTTAAGGAAATGATGTAAGAGCCAACATGTGGTAGCTGCTTACGCAGGCTCTCCTCCCTCAGCCCTGCGAGGCTAGGTGAGACCAGGGCTATAGCTATGTTGTGCAGTTGGTGCTACATACAGGCACCTGCCCAGGGAGGTGAGAGGACCTGAAAATCAGGCAAAGTCTGAGCCCCATAGACTGAATTCACCCTGAAAGCCACCTGGAAGCGTGCGTTTCTAATTTTCACCAAGGTGCCCATGGTGTACCATTTGGCCCTGGACTGGATCAATGAATGACAGATTCACAGGTCCCAGGCAAGAGGGGAAAGGCCAGGCATTTCCAGGACCCAGCTGGTCCCTCTCAAGAAGCCACACCTGCCCACCATCATGTCTGAATGGGATAATATGGCCCAGTGATCTTCACTTACTAAGGAACAAGGACCCAGTTAGACCCTGCCTAAAAGGAGAATATTTATTAACAACTACTTTAAAGGGAAGAAGGTACACAGAGGTCTGGCCCTCTGAGAACTCTTTTCTTCTAGACATCTTTGAAAGCAGGGAGTTCTTCTCAAACTGGGATTTTCACTATAGATTTTAGTCATGGTATCAACATTCCACCAAACATCATGACTGATTTAAATGGAAGCCTGGAAAGTCTACACGGAATTATGTGCTAAACTGGATTCATTCCCATCAAAACAAATGGGTCCTTTCCACAATGTCTGGACGTTTACAAAAAATACCTCAAAGGTTCAAAATGTTGTTGGGGATCCTAAGTAAGCCATTCCCAGAAGACTCTGAGTTGAAGTCATTAAGTCCTGGCAGCCCAAGTGACCGAGTTTTCTACAAGAAAACTTGAGGTCTCTGGAGGGCTCAGAGCCACAGGTCAACTTGTCCCTGGAAGGGTTGATTCAGTGGTTCTCAAATTGCAGCATGCACCCCAAGTCTCTAGGGGACTTGTTCAAAGCCAAGATCAGTAGACCACACCTCCAGAGCTTCTGATTCAGTACATCCTGAGTAGCATCTAAAAATTTGCACTTCTAACACAGTTATGGTGTGAAGTAGTTACTGTTGATCCAGGGAACAAACTCTGAAGGAAACAGAGACTTCTGGAAAAAAGAAATTCTGTTAAGTCTTAACCTCACAATCTCACTGTGAATTTCCCAAGGGTGGGAAACGAGTCTCATGAATCTTTATAGTCATATAGTTGGAAGCACAGTTAAGTCTTTGGTCAACGTTTTTAGAATTAAATGGAATTCTGGGTGGTGGAAAAGGTTTTCAGTGAAAGGGATTGAGTCAGACCAGTTAGTTCAAGGAGATAATGACAACCATGAGGTCAAAAAGTTCTAGATGTGGGGCTGGAACGGTGGCTCAGCAGTTGTGGTGCTTGCTTGGCATGCACGAGGACCTGGGATCAAACTCCAGCACCATGTACACAACAAAGTGTTGGAGCAATAAAAGCCACATGAAAAACTAAATAAAATTGATTCCATTTTTTTTCTCTCTCTCTCTCACACACACACACACACAGTTTCTCTCTTTAAAAAAAAAAAGTTCTAGGTGCGGGTCCTGCTTAATGCAATCATAGATTTTTGAACTTTTCATTCATGATTATAGACTAATAAAATCTTAGAGCTGGAGGGGTCCAAATAGAGTCCAGTTCACTCACTTTGCTGAGGCTCAAAGAAGTAATTGCACCTCTGCAAGTCTTGTGGCTCATTATAGTCAGATCTGGGACTTGGAGCAGTGCCTGTTCCACCATGTCCTGGCAGGAGCCCTTGGACAATTCTCAACAGTCAGCATTAGGATAGGAGCTTTCAAATATTTGGGGGCACTCTGAAGTATTTTCTGTGACGCGCCCTGCAGCTTCTTCACAGGAACTGCAGAGAGATGTTTCCCTCAAAGTGGACTGTCCTCTGTGTTCTCTTCTCAAGCTGGTTCCGATGAGTGACGTCCCTGTCTCCTTGACCTGGGAGAACACACGGTGATCTTTTTTGGCCCTTCATGATAGGACTTTCAACAATTGGAAGAGGGCTGTGGGCACATAATAAAATATCATCCCTCTAACTATAAAGCAGTGGTGGGGGCTGCAGCGGTGGCTCGGCGGGTCCAGCGCTTGCCTGGCATGTGTGAGTATGTGAGTTCGAATCCCAGCACCACATATACAACACAGCATCCAAGGAATGAAAGTTACATGAAAAACTAAATAAAAATTGCTTCTCTCTCTCTTCCCCACCCCACACTGTCCCTTCTTTCTTTAAAAAAAAAAAAAAAAAAGCAATGGTGGGGACTTTGTCAACAGTGCTTCCAAATCCGTCAATTTAACTCTAATGTCTATGCACTGGGCAAATGAATGTTTTATGCTTCCAGAAAAGGGGCACTTGAGGACAATTTTTTTAAGATGGTGGGGGGGTGGGTAGAAAGGAAGAGAGAGGGAGAATGAGAGAGAGAATCAATTTTATTTATTTTTCCATCTGGCCTTTGTTTCTCCAACACCTAGTCATGTATGTGGCACTGGGGTTTGAACCCAGGTCCTTGCACAAGCCAGGCAAGCGCTCCAACTGCTGAGCCACTGGTCCAGTCCCACTGATGACAATTTTAAGCAACGTTTCTACCCCAGCAGGATGACAGTGTGCAACCTCAGAACTGTTTCCTTTTCTTAGAGCAGCAGCCTGTGGCTAATTGGCCTGCCCTGCTCTGGCTAAATCCAATCATGGCTGTGTGATAGCACAGTAGATATTTAGTTTCATCTGCCTGGGGAGGTCTGGGAATGTTTGGAGTAGAAAGGAAGAATCTCTATGATAAGAATAAAACAATTTCATTTGGAGGTGACTCTGAAATCCTAAGTAAAATAACAGTAGAGTCCTATGATCTCAATACAAGCCAAACCTCTGCCACTTTCTGTCTAAATGTTCTTGAGGTCTGCTTAACCTCTTTGACCCTCAGTTTCTTCCTCTGTAAAATAGAGAGGATAACAACTCATAAGATTGTGAAAGACTTGAAAAGAATAAGGTACTAATACATTGATCATATTTATTGAGTACTTTGTAGGTGCCAGAACTTTTCTGAAAGGCTCTTTATGTGTTGGCTTAGTTATTGTTCACACCCACCTTAGAGAGTAGATAGTTACTGCTCCCATTTTACAGATGCGGACAGTGAGTCTACAGGGTGAGATAATTTGCTCAAGGTCTCCTGCCTAGGAAGCAGAGGAGCTTAGATCTGAACCCATCTTGTCTGGCTCTGCTGGTGTAAAGGGGCTAAGGGGCCACATTCTTACCTACCAAGCCACACTCACGCTGGATATGAAAATTTTTATTTTTTTAGACTTTCCATTCCCAGAATCCTCAAGATGCAGCAGGACTGTGCTGGTTCTCTGGGGTCAGTTCTTTCCATGCTGGAATCAAGGCCTGAGAGATGTGGCCCAAATTTGCCTCCTTCCCGCCAAGTGCTTTTTCCCTTGCTAATGCCTGTTTTTGTTTCTTTCTTTCTTTCTGCCTTTCTTTCTTTCAACCTAAAATGATGAAAACAGATGCTTGCCTCCCTGAAGACAAGCAGCCCAGTAACTCAGGCTGCTGGTTGTTCACATCCATAGGTGCAAGTTCCCATGGGAGACTGAAGCGTGGGAGAGGTGTGATGGAAAGACAGAGGTCAGCGATCTTTGAGGGCCTGTGGAGAATGGGAGGAACACAGTCCAGACAAAAAACCATGCCCAGGGCAAGGGACCTCAGAAAACATGATGCTTCATATCGGTTCCTAGCAAGTTCCCACAAGCAGATGGTTTGTGGGCACTTACCAAGAGAACTGTGAAAATTTAATGATATAAGTGAAAACATTAACAGTGTCTGGAACAGTGGAAGAGTGAGTGGAACAGGGAACTAGAGTATGATTTCCAGGCAGCATTCGTAGCCTACTTGAAGGTGGTGATCCTGAAATTTAAGTGAGTCATATACATTGTGTTTTGTTGCAGACACATTTAGCTGTACTGGCATGGGGTGGGAGTTGGGGGACAGTGACAGCAGGATTTAACTAGATTGTCAAGATGAACCAGGAGAGGGCCCAAGGCAGTTGACAGAGTGATTACAGTGATCTCTCATGGTCTTAAAGCTGAGGAAGTTGGGATTAGAGATAACAAGGGGGGAAGGAAGGTGGAAAGCCAGCAGGATGAATGAATCAAAATCCAGATAAGGTCACAGAATTATTGGAGTTGATAGGAGGGGTGAACTAGAAAGTTGGGAGGTTTGAATTGGGATGAGGAAGAGATTGCAGTTACTGTAATCACAGGCTCAGGATAAGAGAAGTAAACAGCTGACATCAGGTGGGGAGCAAGCATAGAGGGGAAAGGAACATTGAAGCTATTGAAGGATGATTCATATGGACATTGAGATCACCAGGAATTGGGACAAGAGTAATGCAGCAGAAAGGAGTGGTGAGCCAAGAGCTACAAATGCTTTTTGTAACTAGGAATAACCAGAAGGTTTTTTAAACTACTTAAGATTGACCAGATACACTGTGTAACATGATTTAAAATATGATTAAATTTTCATAAAGGGACGTAGAACTACCTCAACAAGCGCTTCAAAGGGACATTGAGGAGAAAAGTTGAAGCTGCTTTATGATGAGAGAAAGAGAGAAAATGAATCATGATCCCATAAGCCAGCAGTAGTTTACAAAGGTGGGGGAGGGCACAAAAATTTGTATTCCTGGATGGAACAGAGCAGGAAAATCCAGGGAGATCTATAGTTTGGATTTTAGTAAGGCACAGGCTGACTCTGGTGAGATGGAAATGCAGATTCTACATCCACAGAACTGCTAGATAGGAGTGGTAGGTAGAGCCCGCCCTTGCACAAATACTTAGGGCGCATTTACTATATGTCAGGCTCCTGGGATACAGTGAAGGAGAAGACTCTCCATTGTGACAGGCAGTCACACAGACAAATAATCACAGGACACAATGAAACAGGCAGGCAAGATAGATCACCAGAGTGTGCTGTTGGTAAATTTCAGTAAATCAAGCCAATCTGGAAGGAGACCTCCAGCAAGAGGTGAAGAGAGAGGAGAGCAAGAGGGAATATGATTTACTAGCTCCCAGTATGGGGACCCAGGCTTTAGGACAAGCTTAGCAATTCCCCTGTTTATTTTTTGATTTTTGCATCTAGCAAACATTTTAAATCAATTCTGGCCTCTCCCACTCAGCCTGGACTCAGACTCAGGAGTTCAGGGGATCAGAGCAAGGGAACCAGAAGCATTGCAAGGTCTATTCTCCTCAGACTATGAACGTGGTATGGGTCTCGATTAGAAAAATCTAAACATGGGGAAATTGTACACACATGCACTAACTGTACGGGCTTGGCAAGGATGTCTGAGAGCCAGACTGAGAGCAAAGACCACCATCAACTCAGCACTATGACCCTGCCCACTGTTGCACTAGCAGCCTGCGATATGGAACCTGCTGCCACCAACCTCCCCCACCTTTGCCCTGTGGTTCTGTCCCCACATGCCTTCTGACTGTGACTAGCTGTCAGGGCTTACAGGTGATTTAAAGGATATTTCAGGGGCTGGAGCGGTGGCTCAGCGGTTTCGGTGCTTGCCTGGCAAGCACAAGGACCCGGGTTCAAACCCCAGCACCACTTACACAACTAAGTGTTGGAGCAACTAAGGCCATGTGAAAAACTAAATAAAGTTGTTTCTCTCTTTCTCTGTCTCTCTCACTATCCCTCTCTCTTAAAAAAAATAAATAAATAAAGGATATTTCAGAGATTTTTGTCCCCACTGCCACCTGAGTTGCATTTCCCCTGTATTTAGAGCACTTGATCAGGGTGCTGTAGATCTTGGCCAGGCCTAGAAAGCTCCTAATCCATTCTTCCCTCTCCAATTCCCTTATTAGTCAGTCGCCAGCTGCTGATTACATCACGCCAGACACTACAATGAGTTGATGAGCTGTGGCTTTCTTTGAACCAGTCCATGTTCTGTTCACATCTTCCAACAGAACCACTGGGGAACATCCTAAAACCTTGATTATATTATATTAGGGAGACACCCTGAACTACTTAATGGCTCTAGGACATATCTTGAAGTTATTAGCAAATCGTTTCCTACTCAGTAACACTTTCCAAACATTTTTCCAAATTCCAGGGGATTCTTAGGCTTCTCTCTGTGCACAATGTTGGGAGGAATCATTAATAAACTAAATAATAGAATTGGGACCAGAAGGCATTTCTGAGGGCTAGAATAATGAGTCAAAACTGACAAGATGAAGTCTAAGTGGCATAAATGGCAAGCATTGCAAGTAGAGCTCAAAAATCAACTGTAAGGGCCTCAAGGAGACATCTGGATTGGCAGCTGGACATAAGGCGAAATCAGGAGCCAAGCCTATACGTAATTCCCCAAGCCCCCAGCCCTGGCACGGGTGGAAGACACCTCAATCAATACTGGCTTTAGAATCGAAGTTCAGCCACAAGATTCCCACCACTCACAGACTAGAGGGACTATGAAATAAACCAGTTTGACATCCCAATGACATTTTCCAATCATGTCATTAGACCCCTCCCAACCTCAATGCCCCAACCATCTCATCAGTGGCCCTCCTAGGCCAAGAGAAAGAGACTCTCTAGACAAAATAGGCCTTCGTCTTCCTGCCTTCATTTCAGAACTTTCCTGTAAATGACTATTTTGCTGAGTGTCATTGATCTGAGTCCAACAGCTGGATCTGGTAGCTGTAAGTTCCCAGGACAAATGAGTCTCAGGAAGCTGTTTCATCAAAGCCACCATCAGCAAGGTCCCCAGTGTTCAGTGGAGGATGAACTCAGGAACCCATCAGCCTCCTTGACCAGTCCACCCTCCATGCCCGTTACCTCATATGCCACAATGCCCACCGCCTGCCTGTCACTCTCTGCCCAGGATGTCCTCAGCTGCCTTTTCAGTTCAAGACTTAGCCCTGTGTTCACCTATCTTGAGCACCTTTCCCAGAGAACCTCCACTGACCTAGATGACGTTCCTCTGTACCCACTGTTGACCTCTGCTGAGCATTTCCCCCAGTTATTTCATGCATGGAGCCACATGCCATGCTTCTATGAATCCCTAGTGCCCAGCATAACCAGGCACCTAGATGTCTTCTCTGGGTCTTTTTTTGTTCCCTTTGGTGTGTATACATTGGCATGAGGAGTGGGAAGGAGAGAAGAGGCAAGTCGCACACAGCCCTCCATGAGTGGGGTGGACTGAGAAAGTGGATCATTGGAAGTACAATCAAGAACAAGAACAGAGTATGACAGCAATCCTCAACAGTTCAATGAATCAGAAGCATCTGGTGTACTTATGTAAGATGTGGAATCCTAGTCAGCACCCTAGATCCAGTGAACTAGAATCCCTGGGGGTGAGACCCACAAATCTGCACTGATAATTGTTCCAGGTGTTTCAAAGACATAGGAAATCTAACTCCGTCCCAAGGGACATGTGAGCTTGAAAGAACACCTGCCAAGAGTCTGAAAGAGAAGATGGCAGCAGAGCACCCCATTCCTGTGTCCCAGCAACCTCTCCTCATAACCAGGAGGGGCTTTGGAAATATAACTTAAATCCTGGAATTCTCACATCTCTGATATGAACATTGTGTTCCATTGTCAGATCATGTGCATGAAAGATATGTCCTGGCATCCAGTTAGCCTCAGACAAGGAAATTAGGTACCATTATTACCTCGCAATTGCAGATGAGACTTAGGTTAAATACCAAGTCCATGGTCATGAGGCTGGTGGAAGATGATGGGAAAAGAACTTAAAACTGAAATCAGTCTGACTTTAATACCTACTTGTTTAGCCTCTGCTCTGCCATGGGTGCCCTGGCAGGAAGACTTTTCTTCTCAATAGAACAATGTTACTGAGAAGAGCTTTCTTACTCTCCCAGGCACCAGACGACACATTAGTTGGCGTCTGGAATTGGAATGAGGTCCAGAAGATCAAGTGTACCTCAAGGTACACTCCCCTAAGGGTAAAGGTCCTCACTTCACTCTCTGTCCCAGGCCAATGCCCCAGGAGGCATCCCCAGACATTGACCTGCGACACCTTCAAGAGTCCCCAAATGACTGCTCCTCACTGGATAGGGATGACAGTATGCACAGTCAGTGACTTAATGTACAGTACTATAATCCCACAAACACATATACTCTTCACTGCCACAGTCCCACCAGATCTGACAGACATTTCAAGTCCCAAGTGGGCCTAATTCATCTTACTGTCATTGGTGCCTGGCTCAGGGGGCACATAGAAGATGGTAAACTGAGTGTGTTATGGGTGGAATAGTGCTTGGTGATGTGGGGGTGTTGACATTTAGAAGACACAGCCCTTGGCCTCAGGAGGCTCACAGTCCAGGGAGTCACTGGATGCAGGTGATTGCACAGCAAGGTAGGATGAGAGGAACTCTTATTCAATACACACAACATATGCTTAACCTACATCACAAAGAATAGTCCTAGAAATTGTACTTCGGAGGGAGGGGGAAGGACCCAACACAGGTACGCAGCCAACACCCTCCACTCTTGACCAAATGTTGAGGACAAAAGTAACAATATACATGCAGATGGCGGTGATTTCCATGGTCACTCCCCACACACCCTGCTTCCAAAACTGATTGGAGGGAAAAAGAAAAAAAAAAAATGGAAGAAGATGGCCAGGAAAGGGAAGCTCCCTATTCTTCAAGGCACCCCAGTTTTCTTCTCCATGCTCACGGTATGTTCTATCACAGACCCTTTGTCCCAGTGTAAACGTCATTCAAGGCGCTTCCCTCAAGAACACCGACAAGCAGTCTCAATGTCAGCCTTTATCAAGTTCTTTCTGACATCTACACGTGGAACCCAAGTTCACAGGCGAAAGCTGAGATTTCAGAATTGCCAGGTTTGCTCTGTGTGCGTTTGACCAGCTATCCCCATCAAGAGCTGGGGCAGAGACAAGTGCGCTGGGCGGGGACCCCATCAGATGGATTTTCTCACCCATGGAGGGACACATAGGAAGTTTTTATGCAAAATATGACTGGTTATGTCATGGATAGTTTTTGCTGTTGCTTTAAGAAGGTCCTGGCAAATGGGCCACTGTCCATAAAGCAGGCATAGGCCAGAGGGTCCCTAAGGGATCCAGGGTTGTTACCAGCTCAAATTTCAGTTGTCCCTCTTGACTGCCATAAATTCCCTCTAAGGCCCTCAGGGAGTGTGCACCAATAAAGCAGAAAAATGGAAAAGGGGGGAAACCATGCCATATCACACCAGTCTCCTCTAGTAACTGTTACGTGAGCTGAAAGAAAAGAGACATCATAGGAGGCTCAACAACTGTGGTTCCAGAACCCTGGAGAATTTTCTTTACAAGGGAGCCAAATAGAAGGCTGCACCAGTTTAGCCCTGGAGAAAACAGTTTCCAGTGGACTGAACTTCCTCACACGGTAAAGCAGTTTGCTCAAGCCTCACTGAAAATGTCCCTTGGGTCCTCTCCCATACTTTGCCACATAAACAGGCTTTCTCTTCATTGATAAAGAAAAGTAGAAATGAGCTCTGAAATAGCCAATGGCTTTAGAACCTTATTTAAAAAAATATATAAGCTGGCTAACAATAAATACATACAGAAAAGTTTAGACCTCTCCAATCATACACCCCTCACCATTTTTCTTCCTTTTTCAAATTTAGAAATGAAATAGACTTAAATTGCAACACATCTGCATGCACAAACACCATCCCCTAAAACGAGATGGTTCAGAAGGCACTAGGAGGCAATTAGGTGACTTCTGCTCTCTGTAAAGTAAAAAAAAAAAAAAAAAAAAAAACCACAGAGGGCAGGTTTTCAAAAGCAATCTGACGTTTAACCCACAGGAGTGTTTGAGCTTAATAAATTGAGCAATTGCACTGCTTTCTGATAGTGCAGCAAATGGAAGCCAGAAGCAGAGCAGAGAGGCCTGTGAGCTGCAGAGAAGTGACAGCCAGCAGGGAGGGACCTGGAATATCCCACCCCACCCACTGGATACCGACTATTGGTGTCTTTTCCCGGCAAGAAGGGGGTGCAGGTGCACAAGGAGGCAGGTTACATGGCAGCACAGAAGGTTCCACACCCCTGTTCCAGCAAAGGTAAAGGTGTTTTTGGGGACACTTCTCCAATCACTTCACTTGGTTGAGTTGCAGAAGCACTACAGAAGCCCGCTCTTTGAGCCAGGTGCTGGGAATACCGTATATGAACCAGTCTCAGACAGGGAGGCGTCTGTGCCTGGCAGAGAAGACAGATTCATAAGGCTCATTAAAGGCATGAACAACTAGGGTTCCGAGTCGGCATGCCAACCCCGATGGGGTGGGGTGAAGGGAGAGGTTCCTGAGCAAGGGAAGAGTATTATATTGCAACATTTCATTACGATAGGATGAGCAGGTGTGGGCCAAAGACTTGGGTGGGCATTTCAGGAAAAGGGCCTCATGAGCAGAGGCCAACAGGCTAGCCCAGGGAGGCACATGGGTGGCAGCTACCACTGTGGTGTGCTGGGTCCTGAGGGACAAGATGGGGATCACAGGGCAGCGCTGCATGTGCCTCCTGCGTAAGAGGCTTAGACTTCATTAAGGAGCCAATGGGGAGCCATGAAGGGTTTCAAATCAGCCTCCTTCTGGGCAGATGCGAGCAGCTCCTGACTCAGCCTTGCACCAATCTTCTCCACACCCGGCCCATCTTTTCAGCCCTGCCTCGCCTCACCCACACTACCCTGGCACTCCTTCCCATCCAGGTCCTCCCCTGGCGTAAATTAACATCTCCCCATGTAAAAACTACTACAGATGCCCAGATGCCGTGGTGCATGCCTGTAATCCCAGCCACCCTGGAGGCTGAGGCAGGAGGATCACAAGTTCAAAGCCAGCCTCAGCAACTTTTGAGACCCTGTCTCAAAATAAAAAATAAAAATAACAAGCTGGGGGTGTGGCTGAGTGGTTATGCACCCCTGGGTTCAATCCCTGGTTAAAAAAAAACATCCAAACAAACAAACAAAAAACTACTAAAAAAGCACCAGAGAGAATTTCAAGAAAATTCCTTTGTTTTCAGGAGTTGAACTACCTCCACTTTGTTATATCAGCCCAGAGTGAGTCTACCTGACTGACAGGAGCAGAAAAATACAACTGGGCATGCTCAGTCCTCTTCACAAATCTCACCTGATGACCTCGTGCCCCCATGCCTTGTTTAGGCTTTTTTTGGGGGTGGGGGGGTTATTATTTGTTTTTTTGGAACTGGAGGTGGAACCCAGGATGTTGCGAATGCTGTGCAAGCACTTTGCCACTGAGCTACATCCCAGCCCATGCCCCCACGCCTTGTGAAAGCAGGGTGAACCTTCCTCGGATCCCCTAAAACCTCTGCATGCCTGCCCCACCCTTCTCTGTGCAGCGACTCCCCTGGGTGCCTAGCTTATGCTCATGATCCAGTTTATTTGAAACCTGTCCCTTCTCCACTTTGACACAACACTTCATCTCCTCCTTCCTTGCTTGGCTTGGCTTTGTTTTCAACTCCCTAAACACACTGGAACAGTATATTATACAGAAGGAAAACTACTGAGCCAGTGATTTGTTCCCCTGTTACTCATGACCAAGAAAATGCTCCACCCCAGCTGCCATCGCTGACTCCATTAAGCTTGACACCCAATCCTATGGTTGCCACGGAAGCCAGAAACGACATTTCAGGAATCTGCACAAAGCAAAGGTTTCTAGGTTGTTCCACAAAAAGTCTTTCTTGTAACTGATCATTAAGATGAAGGTTAGTGAGACAGCAAGTTAATGAGCTGAAATGGTATTTCTTCACAACGAAGGAATTGTAAAGCACTTAGGATTTGCAAGTTTTAAAGTTGAAAGGGAACTTTATAGATTTAGACTCATTTTCCTTATTCAAATGGAGAAGTCACTGTGAAAGAGCCCCTGGCTCCCAGCCTGCTCGTGTGCCCCATGACACACACGTTCTCTACCCTGGGCAAGTCACTTGGTCTCTCCAGCCTACTGTTCCCTCTTCTGCAAGATGGGGACAATAATTGCACCTGCCTCCTAAGGTGTTCACGAGGATTAAATGAGAGATTATGTGTCATGTGCTTAGAATGGTGCTTGGCACAACGTAGGAGTCCAATGATCATTTATTACCATCATTATTCCCACTTGATATTGCATTAAGGGTTTCACAGCAGTTCCAGAAGCGTAGGCAGAGATCTGCATTCTGATCTCCACGCTGCCACCAGCTAGGTGACATTAGCCACATCGCTTTTTCTTGCGGGGTGGGGCAGGGGGCTGTATCATTTTTTGTTTCTGGTTTTCATTCGCCTCTCCTGTAAAATGAGAGCATTGGATTAAATGTGCCTTGGGTCTTTTTCAGCTCCAGTATGTTTGGTCTTAAATGACATAAGTTCAATGGAGATGTTTCTCAACCTTCACAAATGGTTATATTTGTACTCATAATGATAGCTAATATTTACTGAGCCATGGGTATAGATCACCTGAATGCTAAAGGTTGTTCATGCACTAACTCAGCACTCCTCACGACAAACCAGTTGTCTCCACTTCACAGGTGGGGCGCTGAAGCTCTGAGAGGTGAGGGTGATTGGCAGAAGGTCACACAGTAAGTGGTGGGACCAGGATTATCCAAGGAGCCTGACTCTGGAATTATGGGATTCTACAGGAGACAAGAAAGGAACACACGTGCAGCTATGCAGAGCACAACTTGCGGGACTTTATTGACATGATGTTCCGGTTGTAAGTAGGACGTCCTTCAGGCTGTATCCACGAACTCCAAGAGACCTGTACCAGGGGCAGCGTTCTCCACTACACTCCAGAGATGATTCAGCTCCACCACCATCCCACCCGGGTGGCAGCGTTCACCTCCCCCTGTGTTCGCCTTTGCCCTCTACTGACTGGTCGCAAAAAATCATGTCAGGGGCTGGAGTGGTGGCTCAGCGGTTACAGCGCTTGACCAGCATGCAAGAGGACCGGGGCTCGAACCCTAGCACCACATACACAACAAAGTGTCAGAACAATGAAAGCCACATGAAAAACTAAATAAAATTGATTCTTTCTCTATTACTTTCCCTCTGTTTCTTTAAAAAAAAAATGTCATTCCTTGGCATAAACTGCTAAGGGCTCCCGTCTCTCAGAAAAATCCGGTCATTATGTCGGCCCCCCCAAGGCCTCTTGTCACTGCTCTGGTCTCGTCTCCTACCATGACCCCTCACTCACTCTGCAAGAGCCGCACGGGCCTCCCTGCCATACTAATGCTCCAGGTGCGCCTGGCTGCTGGTCCTGCTGCCTGGAACCTTCATTTTCTCCAGGCGTGTGGACAAAGGTCATCGGCTCCGTGTGGCCTTCCCCCTCACTTGATTTAAAACCCCTCAGCCACATAGTGTGCTAAGTGAAATCAAAGACACACAGAAAGCCAAATAGCACATGAGCTCACTTACATGTGAATCTAAAGCACCAAACTCAGAATCAGCAGAAACACCCATGAGATCAGTTCCACAAAGAATCGATTCAAAGACTGTTATTTAAAGTTGGAAAAGAAAAACTGCTATCTTATATTTAAATCAGTATACGCTCAAATAGATATTTAAAATTGAAAACTACTAATTTTATTAATACATGTCATCTCTTTTCATTCATTCATCACACATTTATCGAGAGGTTACTGTGCCAGATGCTTCGATCCACAGGTGACATGACCTGATTCCTAGTTTTTAAAATCTCACAGTAGAGTAAGTTTCATTAACATCACTTTGCATCTTACCAAGTGTTTTTTAAAAATCAACAATAACAACAGCATTTGGTGAGTGCTGTCTCTGTGCCAGGTCCCTTATATCCGTTACCTCCTTGCGTCCCCATCACTGGTCTGGAAGGGAGGTACCATTTTCATCCCCACTTTACAAATAAAATGATGGGGGGATCAGAGTGATTGAGCTACTTACTCATAGTCACACAACAAAGAGCCAGAAATCAAGCGTGTCAAAAGTTAGCCATGGTCATTTTTAAAACCAAGCTGACCAGTGTGGTGGCAGGTATGGGCTGACTGAAAGCTCAGTGAGAAAATAGGGTGATGAGACTCTCAGGAAAGAGGAAACCATCAGAGGCTGCCTCGGTGGCTCCCCACTGAGAAAGGAGAGTTCAGGACACCATTCTGCATTTAAGTGAAATGAACACAGTCTGCCCGCTGAACTTTAAACCTGTGGACCCAGCGAGCTGATCATCTTTACGGGGATCTCCCCCAGGCACCGCAGCTGAGCAGTTTGAGCTGCACACAAGGCACTCATTGACAGTTTGTTGAATGAATAAAGATTTAGCTGCTGTGGTTGCACCTGGTGTCTTCTGTTGCCGCAGCTTGGGAACAGAGATGGTGTCCAGATCCAGCTGTGACTAGGGTCTACTACTGGCTGGGGTGGATCATCTACATGAGAACAGACCATGGGGTAGGAGGGGAAAGGAGCTCTCAGAGGACCAGGAGACTTGCTTCTGAGCCCTGAGCTTCTGCTCCCCCTCACTTGGCAGCAGATAGGTAATAGCATCCCCAGGCTCTGGCTCCCTCTGTAAGATGTATGTCTTTTCTGTCAAACTTGAAAGATTGTGATGTATAATCTACTACCTCCATTTTATCCCCCTCCCCCTTTGAAGACAGTAACTCCCCCACCTATGTCCACCCACCTCTTTCCAAGGACTCCTTCCGGTACCCAGCCATCCTCTTCCGGTGAACTCTGAATCACTATGACCCTTGCCTAGAGTGCGGCGACCCCCACCCGCATTCTCTCCCAGTTGCCACCTACTTCCTCTTGCACCCGCCTCCACCTAATCACAGCCAATCACACAGACTGTGCACCTGAGCTCCTCCAGTTAGGGCAAAGGGCAGTATTGCATCAGGTTGGAGTTAAAAACCCCTCACTTCCTTGCTAGGCGCGCATTTTTCTTTCCCCCTTTGGCCTAGGTAAAATTTCTGTCTTGCTCACCCACACCCGACCACGTGTTTGCTTTCATTTATAACACCTCCTCCAAGCTTCCTAACCTTTATTATTTGTACCAGAGACTCCCATGGCCCTCTGGCAAACCCCATGAGACCTTCTCGGAATAAAACTTTAAAATACCTACAAGAACATCCAACACTCACTAAGACAGCTATTACTAAAAAACAAAGCCCCAAAAAACAAGTCAATCAATAAATGGGCAAAAGAACTAAACAGATACTTTTCAAAAGAAGAAATGCAATTGATCAACCAATATAGGAAGAGAGAATTAGATAAATGCAAATTAAAACTACACTGAGGGTCTGGAGCGGTGGCTCAGCAGTTGGAGCACTTGCCTGGCATGTGCGAGGACCCGGGTTTAAACCCCAGCACCACATTCACAACTAAGTGCTGGAGAAACAAAGACCAGATGAAAAAATCAATAAAGTTGATTCTTTTCTCTCTCAAAAAAAAAAAAAAAAGAAAGAAAGAAAGAAAGAAAGAAAAGAAAAAAAAACTACACTGAGATTTCATTTCACTCCAGTCAAAATGGCAATTATCAATAATATCGCTATGGTTTGAATGTGTGTTGTCCCCCCAAATCTGACATGTGACAATTCAGGAAGACTGAGATGAAACGATTGGGTTATAGGAGCCTTAATCCAATTCGTGAGCCAGTCCCCTGGTAGGGATTAACTGGTAACTGTAGGCTGGTGGGATGTGGCTGCAGGAGGGGGGTCCTTGGGGGTGTGGCCTTTGGGGTGTCTATTTTGCATCTGGCCTGGAGTTCCTCTCTCTGCTCCTGGAGCCGCCTCCCACCATGATGTTCTGCCTCCTCTCAAGCCCTGAAGAATGGAGCCGGCCTGCTATGGACTAAAACCTTTGAAACCATGGGCCCACGAATAAACTTTTCCTCCTTAAAATTGTTCTTGTTGGGTCTTTTAGTCACAGTAGTGAAAAAGTTGACCAAAAGAAATATGAACAAGAATGAATGTTGGCGAGGATGTGGGGAAACGAGTGCACCTATTGTTGGCGGGACTGCAAATTGGTGCAACCACTCTGGAAACTAGTACAGAGTCCTTGAAAAACTAGCAATGGTTCCACCTTTTGACCCAGCTATCCTACTGCTCAGTATATATTCAAAGGATTTAAAATCAGCATACTATAGTGATGCAGCCACATCAATACTTATACCAGCACAATTCACTCTAGCTAAGCCATGGAGCCAACCTAGGTGCCCTCTGACAGATGAATGGATAAAGAAAATGAGGTATACATACACAACAGAGTATTACTCAGCCATAAAGAAGAATGACTTTATTGCATTCATCAGCAGATGGATGGAGCTTGAGGCTATCATGCTAAGTGATTAGGCAATCTCAGAAAGGTTGAATGTTCTCTCTGATATTCGGAAGCTAACCCAGAATAAGGAAGAGATCAGAAGGATAGACAAAGGGAAAGGAGCAGGGAGGGAGAGGTTAGGGAAAGTTCATGGAATGAATCAGACTTAACTTTCCTACATTCAAATATGAACGTCATCATTATGTACATCAACAAGACACTAACTAAAAAAAAAAAAACAAACTATTAGTAAATAACAGAAAGATCTGTAGGGAAGAGAACAGGGGGTAGGAGGGAGAGGGGGAGGTGAAACACTGGGGACTGAATTAGAACAAATTGTACTCCATGCTTTTATAAATATGTCATCATATATTCTATTGTCATGTATATCTAAAAAGAACCAATAAAAATTTAAAAAAAAAGGGCCGGAGCGGTGGCTCGGCAGTTACCACGCTTGCCTGGCATGAGCAAGTGCACAAGTTCAAACCCCAGCACCCACGTACACAACTAAGTGTCCAAGGAATGAAAGTCACATGAAAAAACAAATAAAAATTGCTTCTCTCTCTCTCACTCTCTCACTGTCCCCTCTTTCTTTAAAAATAAAAAAAAAAAAGAAGGAAAGCAAAATAACAAGTACTGGTGAAGAAGTAGAGAAAGAGGAACACTTGCATTGCTGGAAAGAATGTAAAATGGTTTGGTAGTTCCTCAAAAAGTTAAATGTAGAATTACTACATTCCTAGCAGTGCTTAACCTTGGTATATATCCA
Organism: Aplodontia rufa; assembly: GCA_004027875.1. Classification (NCBI taxonomy): domain Eukaryota; kingdom Metazoa; phylum Chordata; class Mammalia; order Rodentia; family Aplodontiidae; genus Aplodontia; species Aplodontia rufa. The sequence continues at coordinate 61,009 of PVKS010009870.1, forward strand.
AAGGAATTGAGAGTTGGGATTCAAACAGATACTTTTACGCCATTGTTCATAGCAGCATTTTTCACAACAGCTGAATACTAAAAACAACCCAGGTGTCCCCAGATTAGATGAACGGATGAACAAAAAGTGATATGTATATACCATGGAATATTATTCAGCCATAAGAAATGAAGTTTTTTCCATGCTACAGCATAGATGAACCCTGAAAACATTATGCTAAATGAAAAGAGCTGGACACTAAAGGACAAATATTATACGATTCTATTTATGTGAGGTATTTAGATTTGGCAAATCTAGACAGAAAGTAGGATAGAAGTTACCGGGGAAAAGGGTGGGGAAAATGGGGAATTATTGCTTAATAAGTATGAAGTTTCAGTTTGGGATGATGAAAAAAATTCTGGAAATAGTGATGATAGTTGTTCAACATTGTGAAAGTACTTAACATTTATAAATGCTAAAATGATCAACTTTATATTATGCATATTTTGCCACAATAAAGAGCAAATAAGTAAATAAATGCAAAGGATTAAAGAGGAGGCCAATTATTTAACCTACAATAACCAAGATATTGAAAAAAGCAAATTTGGGCTATAGTAATAATATATGTACTTTTTAAAATAATACAATAGGGGCTGGAGTGGTGGCTCAGTGGTTATGATGCTTGCCTGGCATTCGCAAGTACACAGGTTCGAACCCCAGCACCCACGTACACAACTAAGTGTCAGAGCAACGAAAGTCATGTGAAAAATTCAATAAAAATCGATTCTCTGTCTCTCTCTCTCTGTCTCTCTCTCTCTCACTGTCCTTCTCTCTTTAAAAAAAATAAAAATAACATAATAAAATCAAGAGGTGTGTCTTCTAATCTGGATTTGGTGGTGCATGCCTATAATCCCAACTCGGGAGGCTGAGGCAGGAGGATCCCCAAATTCTGCCAAGGGTGGGCGACTCAGTGAGGTCCTCAGAAACTTGGTGAGAGCCCGTCTCAAAATTAAAAATTAAAATAAATAAATACATAAAAAAGGAAGGAGAAGAAGAAGAAGAAGAAGAAGAAGAAGAAGAAGAAGACGACGGCGAAGAGGAAGAGGAAAGGAAGGAGAAGGGGAAGGGGAAGAGCAAGATGAAGAAGGAGGAGAGGAAGAGGAAGGAAGAAGAAGAGGAGGAGGAGGAGGGGAAAGTGGGTCTACTAACAAGTGTAATTTTGAAGTAGTGATGAATATAAAGTGTTCTGCATTGTCTCTGATACCTGTAAGGTGCCATGAAATCATGTGTGATCTTTACTAGTGGCTTGGTACTGCTAATGCCCCTGAAGTTCGTTGCTTACAATCTAATAGAAGGAAAATTAAAATGC